>JAPJBO010001730.1:0-27500 GCA_030068145.1 Diplonema papillatum
GAGTACCACACTATGCCGGCCTTTCGCTACGTTACTCTGGAAGGGTCCCTTGGCTTTGACATCCAAAAGCAGGCGTTGTATTCAAAGCACACGCAACCACACACAATAGAAGATGCGTTGATCACAGCTACGAGATGCGTCAAAAAAGTAGCCTGTGCGGCGCACGCCAGCTGGATTCAAGTATGCGTGGCTGTCAGGCGGCAATTCGCGTGTGGAGGGGGTGAGAGCACGCGGGGCACTCTTCACGGATGACGGTCGGTTATTCGTGTTTCACCTCTTTCCTTTTTCATTTTTTTTTTTTGCGCACCGGCACCGACCGCTACTTGGGGCAAAAAGGGGGGGGTTGGGCGAGATAAGTGAGTCACTGTGTTCATCCTTCATCTTCTCCCTCATTCTTCACTCTTTTCCCGCATCTTTTCCCCTTCTCTCCCCCACCCCTCAGTACCTGTTGTACAAGGGTTCACTTCCGGAATATGTAAAAATCGACACGACAAGGTCACCGAAGGCTAGAAAACAAAGAGCACTTGCTTTCGCTTGCTTACAGCAGCGTGCCTGTTAATCTGCTAATGTAGTTGGCTAGTCTGCTAATTTAGTCTGCTGGTCTGCGAATCTAGTCTGCCAATAAAGTCTGCTTGTCTGAAAATCTAGTCTGCTAGTCTAATCTGCTAGTCTGCTAATCTATTCTGCTAGTCTGCTAATCTAGTCTGCTAGTCTGCTATTCTAGTCGGCTAGTCTGCACATGAAAAGGCACCTCTCCCACCCCCCTTTCCCCGGAAGTGTTCCCGTAAGCACGTTTCGCTGTCGAATGGGCTTGAATTCTCAGGCGCCGCTCAATTTTGAAGTAGGGGTCTTGCACCCCCCTCTCACACTACACACCCAAGCCGACTCACCCGATTCTTCAGCATGGACACTCACCATCCATCCAAACTACACACTCGCAAGGATTCTTCAGCACAGTACTTCGCAAAGCGACAGGCGATTCGTGTGCCAACTCCCCATGTGGGGCGCGTTGTGGACAGCGAGCGAGTGCTCGGGATGACAGCGCAGCCAACAGCATTGTACGCTCGCTGATGTCCCGGGCGAGAGGACGTGTGCACAAGGGAACACGCGCACACCAACACGCTTGCTCACAACGCGCACGCAACCTGGAGGTGGGCAAGGTGATCTGTTCACACCCCCGTGAACGGCACTTGCCCCGCTCTAAACAGAAAACTCAGAACAAAGAATAATATATAGAACGATCGCCTCGGAGGCGGAGGGGCTCAGCACGTCAGTTCGCAGCATCGCGAGGGTCGGTATTCGCACGGACGCCACCCGCACCCTCCTCCATCCTCCAAGCACTCTGCCCTGACTGATCAATTGGCACGGGGCATTGCCAGGTATTTGTCCAGGATCCATAGCATGCGTTCATCCTTGGCGGGTCGATTTCAGTACGTGGAAATATTGTGTACTTGCGTGCGTGTTGCGTACGAGAACAAAAGCCAGTGCGCGCTCGCTCGATACCCGCGGCACTAGCAAAGAAAAAAAAGCACAGAAAAAGGCTAGCCATAACCCATAACGAAAGCGTGCACCAAACACACAACCCATAACCACATAGCCCTTTCTTGCTCTAAGAGAACCCATTTAACAACGGTCACACGGAGACTCTAAAACCCCGGAATTTCAAGCGAACTTTAACTCTAAAAAGTGTAGTACTTTGTGGCACGCGGCTGACTGGCGGGGTACACAGTATTTCTCAGATTGCGTCTTTGAGACCACGCGGAATGGATCTCAGCTGCAGGTTGTGGGGACACTTGCCAAAGGAGGACCGTGTGTGGGGGTGGCGGTGGCACCGGCCCTCCTTGGAGAAAGGACTGGCGTTGCGTTCGAAAGCTCTGCTCCGTTCTTCCTTTTCCCTTTGTTTTCCCCCGCTCTTACATAAGCGCCAGCTTGAAAGGAAATGCTCGACGATGCTGCCCGACAAAGAACAGAAGGGATCCCAAGTGCTGGGGTCCTGGATGGTGTAAGCGAAGAACAAATCAGATTGTGTTTGTATTGTATTTGCCCCTTACCTCTATATTTCCCCCCTTTCATTCGGAGTCGAAGCAGCTACGTCGAGTATTTCCACCACAAGGGAACGTCCGCGTCAACCAACGCACATCGACTCGCCTTCTTCTGGGGCTTGCCGTCGTAAGGACCAGCAGCGGATATTACCGCCGGGGGGAGTGCGGCTTCCAACCAACCCCCTTACAAAAGGCACCGCCGTAAAAAAATTGACGCTCGGAACAAAAGTTGCCGGCGAACGAAACAACGAAACACACAAGGGGGAAGGAAAGGAAAAACGAAATCTGCATTTCCTCGGAAGAAGACTTGATGCTAGACATGCGAGGCAGGACACTGCCCAAACA
Organism: Diplonema papillatum; assembly: GCA_030068145.1. Lineage (NCBI taxonomy): Eukaryota > Euglenozoa > Diplonemea > Diplonemida > Diplonemidae > Diplonema > Diplonema papillatum. The sequence continues at coordinate 2,388 of JAPJBO010001730.1, forward strand.
CTAATAAGACTTCCCCCCCCTTCTGTTTTTCTTTTTACTCACCGATAAAACGTGTCTCTGTCTCTATCTTCGAGAGACTCTCATGCATTAATTCATGTTCTGCCTCACTCTTCCTTCAGAACGACGAATCAAGAACATCCGCCACCTACCTATTTGTTTGGCTGTTGCCGACTCCGTGCGGCTTCTGGTCTCTAGATACTGCTACCCCCACTAAGATAGGGTTCTGTTCGTTTCGCCCGGAACCCCAAAGTTCCCCCTGTTCACATTTCATTCTGGCATTTTTAGTTTTATATCTGGGTCCTGTGCTCAGGGTCACCCCGATCAGCCAGGGGTTTTCGTACACCGGGGGAAAAGGAGAAACTGACCCCCCTTCTTCAGGAAGAATGAAAGAGCAACGTAAGCTTTCACGCGCCACCCGCATCTTCACTACCCAAAGACATTTAGTGTCGGCGCGTGTTCCAGTAGGAATGCTGTCTGCTGTGAAGTGATGACACTCGCCTGGTCAAATATGCCTCAGGACAGCGCTAAACTTGTCAGCTTTTTTTTTTTACATAAGCGCCAGCTTGGAAGGAAATGCTCGACGCTGCTGCCAGACAAAGAACCGAAGGGATCCCAAGTGCTGTACTACCGAACCACGTGTTGCATGGACGTGAGGTCATGCGGGTCTACCCCTACACGACAAACCACACAAAACACAACAGGTCAAAAATCCTGAGTGAGAAAACAACACACGGTGGTGTAAGCGAAGAACAAAACAGATTGTGGTTGTATTGTGTTTGTCTCTCTACCTCTATATTTCCTCCCTTCCATTCGGAGTCGAAGCAGCTGCGTCGAGTATTTTTCCCAATGACGTTCAGTGCCAGCGATACATTACACAGTAGGACTGCTGCTGCGTTACACAGAGAGTCTCTGCTCGGGAACAGAAAATCTAGAGACCCGCCTGTGCCAGCACGGGCTCTTCCCATCTGTATGTTCCTCCCACCCTTGGCTGCAGCGACACACACAAAGCCTACGCTAGAACGGGTTGGTCTTTAATTAGCAGCCAGATACAGCATTTCCCATAGGGAGCAGACACCACCCCCATTCCTTTTCTTCCCCCCCCGGTAGGTACCAGGGAAAGCCTGCTCACGGGAGCCAAGCTTCACGTGTTCGGCGGTACTGCAGAGCCACGGGCCTACGGGTCAAGTGGCTACCGATTTCCCAACCTAAAGCATCAAGGCTTGGCGCACCTTGGGGCTTGGCGCTCGCGCTGAACACAAGCTCGTCGAGACGGTCAGCCGCACAGGGCAGAGCGGACGGGGTTGTGGCGCTGAGCTGCCTCCGACTCAAGCTTTGCAAGCTGTGGTTGACCGTCACGTTCCTGGACCAGGAGCGGCCTTTTTCTTTTCTTCTTCCCGCCTCTCTCACTTTCTGGTTCTTTTTCCTGTTCTTCTGTTTGGTCCGTCGGGGTAATTTTGGGGGGGGTTGGTTGGAGAAACAGGTCGATACCGAACGTTGGAAGAGGGGGGGGGTTGGTAAAGGGACACCGTAATCACCGTTTCCTTCTTCCGTAGCTAACTATTGGAAACCGCTTTTCTTTTTCGACTACACACCTGCTTCGTAGAAAATACTCGAGGAGGCTGCTAGCCCACAGTCTGGGGCGAAAGCGCCTTCAACAAAGCTTTCCGAAAAAAAACAAGCATTTGGCAGCAAGAATGGGCGCAGCAATATAAATTAAGCTGCAAGGGCGGCTTGACCGAGTATTGTGTGTTTTCTCATCTCTTCTCTCTCTCTCTCTCTCTCTCTCTCTCTCTCTCTCTCTCTCTCTCTCTCTCTCTCTCTCTCTCTCTCTCTCTCTCTCTCTCTCTCTCTCTCTCTCTCTCTCTCTCTCTCTCTCTCTCTCTCTCTCTCTCTCTCTTTCTCTTCCTCTTCCCTTTTTTTGTCGGTAGTTTTGCTTTCTACATGTGTCACGGCGAGTGTTCACCACTGCTCCACAGGTGCATGCGTCCATGTGGCCCGTGCACTCGCACGTTCCTCTTTTGCGTATGGGCACACTGCATTGTGAAGAAAGTGTTACAGCTACAAAGGCCTCCATCTTGCGACCTTTGACAACACCGTCTGCGTGGGCACCACGTCGTGAAGAAACTGGTACATCCACAAAGACCTGTCTTCACTGCAACACGTAATCTCCAATGGGCGCTTGCCGGCGATGCTCTGCGTGTGTACGCAGCGTTACGCCATCGGCACTTCTCTCTGACCCAGAACACATGATGGCTACACCCCCGAAGTGCAACTGTTTCATCGGAAACATGATTCCCGGCACTGTTGGCCTTGCGTGGCTCGGATGTGAATGCGCTCTTTCTTTTTTTTTTTTAAGCGTGATCGTGATTGGACAAGAGGAATTTGCGCTTTTCTCGCGCCTCTCGCACGCTCGCAAAAAAACCTTCGCGATTGAAAGTATCAACGTGCAAAAGCACAGCCTTGAAAAAAAAAAAAAACCGTGGGTAGCACCCTCTGCATCTCTCGAATCTCTGAGTTAGGGTTTTTAGTGGGTAAGTCCCGACGGAAAAACGGACAGTCCCACACTCACAAGTTTGGTCCGGCTTGTGGTCGTGCGTCACGCATTTCCCCCCTCAGTTACCAAAAAAAAAAAAAAAAAAAAAAAAACCAAAATAAAGTAAAGAAAAGAAAACAGTTATCAGGCATCAAAACGACGTAAATCGTCGACCGCATAACCCCTTGGGTGCTCTCGCGGGGGGGTGGTTTTGCTGAGGCACTAGATTGACTTATCGGGATCCACACAGACAATAGAAGGGCAAGCCTCTGCCCTGGTTAGGCTTGATGGAAAAGTAAACAACTAGTTGACCCTGAAAAAGAATGAATTGTTGTTCGCGTAGCGCAGCGCAGTAGCACATAGGTGTTATCCAAGCAGACAACATCAAAGACTGCATTTCGTTACGGAACACCGTAATTGGATTGATGTTGAACCTGGGACACCCGCCTGGGTGTCCCAGGTTTTACCCGGTCCGGCTTTTTTTCGGGGTTTGTGTACTTAGTAGAATGGCGTGACCCTAGTACAAGCCCACGCGCCTGTAGTTCGCCTGCTCAAAACTCAGCTCGATCTCGGGTGCGTCGGCAATGCGGGATGAATGGCGCGCTGGTGTGATCAACGTCTCGAGATGAAATGCCATAAAACACGAAACAGTCTAAAACACAAACCAAGCCGCCTGAGTCTGTAACCCACCGCCCAGCAAACTTTCACCAACGAACCGCTTCCTGAACCAGTTTTACTCGAACCATGGTCCGCACGCCGCGATTCGCACTTTTCAACACCGCTGCCCTTGACATCAGCCTCCCTTTGTCAGCGCGCCTAGCCTCTTTCATCTCACTCCCCGGCTTCTTTTTTTTTTTTTTTTTTTTGAAAGTATGCCCATACTGCAGGGAATAGTTGACTAGACCTCTTGAGTTTGTGCTAACCACAAATTGGGGAGTCGGGAGAACCTACAAAGCCAAAAGCAGGACCGACCCCCCCGTTCGTGAGAAAAAGCGAAGAATAACTACTACCAGCAAACCTCTCTGAGCTATTCTACACTCTACTCTACTTAGAGCCATGGTGCGAACAATGGACCGATACGGTTTACAGGGCAACTCCTGCTCAACTTGTAAGACGTGGGGAGCCCAAGAACACTCACCTAACCTGGCGAGAACTTGGTGTCGGTCACAAATTGTTTCGAACCTGACTCGCCAAAGCGACCAAGTAAGGTGTACACGAAAGAAGCCATGCATGCCCCCACAAACCCACCCGTATTAGCTTTAAAAGAACCCATTCGACGAAAGTCACCCGGAGACTCTAAAATCCCGGATTCTCAAGCGAACTATAACTCTAATAAATACACCTTCTTTTTTCCATCTATCTTTGTCCAGAGCTGCAACTCAACTATTCTTGCTTCTTCACTTTCTTTCTGAATAAGGGAAATACTCGCAGGAAAGCCGCCGACGACCCGAATGGCTATTAGTTCTGATTCCGACATTCACTGCTACATAGCGCTTTCGACTTTGGTAACACATCGTAAAAATCTCGGATCTCTAAGTAAACTTACACTCTAAATATGATTGCACCCACAAGAGCCTGTATCATGCGCAGATAAGCGGGTCAGTCCCCTCGATAGATCGTGGCAATTTGATACAGTTCCGGGGAGTAGGGATGGTCCGAATAGACCGTGGTGCAACGTGATGTACCGTTTAGACAGCAGCAGCTGTGCGATGCCCAAGGGGACAGCTTCTTATGTGAAGTCCCTGCTCCTGAGCGCAACACCTCCATCTCCGTTCTTCTCCGCGCCGGGAAGCTCCCGCACCGGCCCAGAGTTCAACCTTTTTTCAAAGGGAGCCGAGGGCGACGAGCAGGTGTAGCGTTCAACAACAATACCGGTCAGATTACTTCATTTTCTGAAACCTGGTATCGGCGGCTCCTCGAGAGTATTTGTACCCCCTACCTAACCCACCCATTTCCTCCCCAACTATGCTTCTCTCTGTGGCTGGTTTGTTTCTTCTACCTCTGTCGCTTTCTGTTTAACCGATCGGAAATTTTATACCTTTTCTTCCTCTCCCTGCGCGCCTTCCAGCGAGTGCAGCGCGGGCAATAACAATTAAGGGAAACTTACAGTTTACAACCCTTACCAAATGTGTGTGTGTGTGTGTGTGTGTGTGTGTGTGTGTGTGTGTGTGTGTGTGTGTGTGTGTGTGTGTGTGTGTGTGTGTGTGTGTGTGTGTGTGTGTGTGTGTGTGTGTAAGTGTGCAGTGCTCCTACCAATGCTCGTGCTACGGACGTCCATCTTCGACCGCAAAGCTCACCTCTTCGGAGATACGCTGGGCATCGTTGTGCAAGAGAAAATACGCGGAAAGCTTAGCTTGCACCTTTTACGGGGGATCAACGACCCTCATCCTATCGGTACGCCCCGGTTACAAACGCCAGACACCGCAATGGTCGGTTCAGAAACTTGGCTCGGCCGTAGCATTGGATATTGGTTGAAAAGCAGGGCTTCCTAGGAGGCCGGAAAGCCGGCCCGCCTCTGTCTGAGGGAAGGTTGCCGAAAAACACGTATTCTTATGAAACCCGGCTGGCAGCCAACTGACATCTGTCAAGGTACTGGCTGGCAAGGCTGTCTTCCAACACGTCCACGAAAAGGTGGTCATGCCACCAGGCCGGAAGGCCTTGAATACCCCCAGTCCTCCTAAGAACCCTGCCTGGAGTCTAGTTGGCGAGTAAAAAAGTAACAAGCACACAAAAGCAGCGTTGCATGTTTGCGCTCTTTCCGCTGCTGTCAAAAGAAATGTGGTTGGCTGCAAGAGATCGCGTAGCGGGCAACAGCAAGGACGCCATCTATAAAGTAAGGGGGGCGGAAAGCTCACAAAAAAAAGGAACTCACCACCCAAAAGCAACAAACTGCCTGCCTTGGCAGGGCTGCAGAGCTCCCGCCGAAGGCATACCAGACTGATGACCTGGTCGTCGAGCCCCGCCCACTAGCGGGTCTTATCATAGAGGATTTCCTTTGTCGAATAAGATCTTGAGAGTCTTCAAAAGGGGTTTGCGAAATAGGGGACCATTTTTCAGCTGTTCGAAAAACTCTTTTGTCTAACACTACAAAAAAAGGTATCTTGTGGCGAGGAAAGGGCACTGCAGATAGTACGCTGTCATCGATCGGGTTTTCCCCCTGACAAATTGCGTCTTGTTAAGACACAAGAACTTTTAGTTCTAGAATTCATACCGGAACCTCAGGCGAATTTTCATCCCTACAAAAAAGGTCGAACCCAAAGCATTCCGCAGTGCCCACAACACGGGATCCACTCTCCAAAAGGCGAGCAATGCGCGTACAGCCCCCCCTCCGTCCCTTCCGCACTGTTGTGGATATGGGGACACTCGGAGGTATTAATTAGGCTAGAGCCAAGAGAAGCAAATCAACATACTCCTGAACGGACCGAAGAACGAAAATAGGAAGACATAAATGGATAGCATTTCCGGACCAAGACCACGCCTCGGCAAACGAAACAGGAGGCGACCAGCATCTACCATGACCACCGATGTTGCAAGAATACCCCTCTCTATGTAGTGTCCTGTATTAGCTCGATGTGATGCGAGAGACCTGGGCTTCGTTGCCACGTGTGGCCCTGGATCCGGAAATGTCCTGTTCAGCGCACGGTACCACAAAAAAATATGGAGCAAACATCTCCTTCCTCTCATTTTCCCGCTCTCGTCGCCTCCCTTCTTTTCCCCTTTTTGTTTAATCCCCCCCTCTCGAGAACAGACAGCGTTCCGGCTGCCTGTCTAGATGGGGTCGACCACCACTTTGACCCTCCAAATGAAGCGTGGGCGCACAGACGCCCCCGCAGAGATGAGTGGTGCAAATAATCCACTCGCCGGCGGCTCCTGTTTTTTTTTTTTTCCCCCTTCTCCATCTCTTTCTTTTCTTCTTCAAAATTTTGATTTGGTTCCTTCGGTTCGTTCTTGTTCACCTTGTGGTTCCCCACTCATTTCGCCTCTCCCGTTTTTTTATCCTCCAAAAAAATGGACGAGGACCCGTGTCAAACTGAGCAAAGCTAAGCTTTGTCCACCTCTACAACGACTGCTGTGCCTCTCTCTGGTGTGAACACCCAAACCGCACTTTCTCCCTTTCTCTTTCTTGTGTGTGTACGTACGCTAGATACTGAGCAGCCATCTCAATTCGCCAACTTGGTACGGTTCCTTTCGCAACTCTCCATCCTTCTCAGTCCTCCCCCAAAGCCCCATCTCTCCCAAGCTACAGTCAAGCAGGGGCTTTACAATACCGACCTTCAAATCCACAAATACAAATGGAACTAAACTCAGGTAAAGGGTGATGGGGCTGGTAAAGAAACTTGCGGGAACCGGGCTTGCGGCCGTTGGTTGCTACTGGGTGCATTGCGAGTCGATTGTGTCGTGTCCAGTGGAAGCCTTGGCGCCGCATGACGTTCAGCTGCAGGAAGGAGCCTACAGAGGGAAGGTCATCGTCGTGGGTGGCGGTGCGACTGGACTGGCGCAGGCCCTCGCCCTGGCGCAGCGGGGCTTGACGGTCGAAGTCGTCGAAGCGAACCAGCAGCTCTGCGGCGGCGCGAGCCGAGCTTGTTTCACGTTCCACCCTTTCCCCGCAGCCAGCGCCGCCGCCTCCGACGCTCCCGGCATCACCGACCACACCGTCCCCCTGGGCTCCCTCTGGAACCCTTTCGCGACTCCAGACCCGTTCGACGAAAGGCACGCGGTGCCCGTGACCAACTTCGCACAGCCGTCATACTACGAATTCGCCCTCCTTTCCGCGTACACCCGCGCCCGCTCGGCCCTAGCGATCCCGCCAGCGCTGGCTGCCCGGAAGCTGGCGGTGGACGAGCTGCTGCAGCAGGCGCCGGCCGCCTTCGAAGCGGCGAGCGCTGCGGCCGACCGCATCTCCGGCGCCCCGCCGGAGGCGGCGCACCTGCGGAACGCCGTGCATCGGTTGCCCGTGCGGGTGAAACGCGGGGGGGTTGCGGGGGAACCGGGGGATTTCGAGGCGACCGCAGGGGATGCGTTGTGCGTCGTGTCTGCGAGAGTGGCTGGCGAGTGCTTGGAAGGGGCCCTGCGGGGGACCGGCAGGGTCAGCGTGAGGAAGGGGGCGCCCGTGGCGAAGCTGGTGCGCAACCCGTCGCAGGGTGACGCCGGCAGCCCACGCTATGCGGTGGAGCTTGACAGCGGAGAGCAGCTGTTTGCAGACGCGATCGTGCTGTGCGCTGGGCAGGCGTCCATCGCCCTGGCCCGGGATCTGCACGCGCTGCCTGCCTTCGCCCTGCGTGTTAATCACATGCGCCTCGGCCCAGACGACGTGCCAACTTCGCTGATCTCTGCGGGTTGCTACGACGACGAGGCGGTCGGGTGCCGGAGTTTGGCGACCGGCGACCAGCTGCTGGTGACGGGGACCGGCGAGTTCCGGCCGCCGGGGGCGGTGAACACGTGGGCGCCCGGCGGGTCGCCGTCGATGGAGCGGTTCTTCAGGGAGTTCGTGAAGCGGAGGTTCTCGCCGGACGAGCGCAGCGTCGCGAAGCTGGAGCCGACCGACCTGGCCGTCGCCGCCGACGGCCTGCCCGTGGTCGGCAGGCTCGCGGGCAACGTGTTCATCAGCGCGTGCCACGGCCATTCGGTCTGGCCTTTGGCCTTCGCCACAGCGCCGCTGCTTGCGGATTACATCGCCGGGGGCGACACCTCGTCTCCTGCGCTCGCCGCGCTGTCCCCGGCACGATTCGGCGGACCTGGCCCTATCAGAGCTTTGAAGCAGTTGTTCGATCGGACAGCGCCGTGATGCTACCACTGGATCTAAGCCAGAATCCGGTTCCGGTAAAGGAATTGCGTGAGTTTCTCAGGGCACGTCGGATTTATCGGGCTGCGGCTAGCTTCGGCGAACAGCAGCTTCTAATCCATGCTGGATCCCGTGTCTCCAATCGTGTCTACACGAGTCCGAATAGCCCGGGCGGTGTCCAAGCTGGAGCCGATCGACCTGGCCGTCGCCGCCGACGGCCTGCCCGTGGTCGGCAGGCTCGCGGGCAACGTGTTCATCAGCGCGTGCCACGGCCACTCGGTCTGGCCTTTGGCCTTCGCCACAGCGCCGCTGCTTGCGGATTACATCGCCGGGGGCGACACCTCGTCTGCTGCGCTCGCCGCGCTGTCCCCGGCACGATTCGGCGGACCTGGCCCTATCAGAGCTTTGAAGCAGTTGTTCGATCGGACAGCGCCGTGATGCTACCGCTGGATCTAAGCCAGAATCCGGTTCCAGTAAAGGAATTGCGTGAGTTACTCATGTCTGGATCCCGTGTCTCCAATACACGAGTCCGAATAGCCCGGGTGGTGTTGAAGCTGGAGCCGATCGACCTGGCCGTCGCCGCCGACGGGGTGCCCGTGGTCGGCAGGCTCACGGGCAACGTGTTCTTCAGCGCGTGCAACGGCCACTGTCTGGTCCTTGGCCTTCGCCACAGCGCCGCTGCTGGCGATTACATCGCCGGGGGCGACACCTCGTCTGGTGCGCGGACCTGGCCCTATCAGAGCTTTGAAGCAGTGTACGATCGGACAGCGCCGTGATGCTACTTCTAAACCAGAATCCGGTCAGTACAGGAATTGTGTGAGTTCCTCAGGGCACATCGGATTTATTGGGCCGCGGCGAACAGCAACTTCCAATCCATGTCTGGATCCCGTGTCTCCAACCGGGTCTATACGAGTCCGAATAGCCCGGCGGTGTCGAAGCTGGAGCCGACCGACGCCGCCGACGGGGTGCCCGTGGTCGGCAAGCTCGCGGGCAACGTGTTCTTCAGCGCGTGCCACGGCCACTCGGTCTGGCCCTTGGCCTTCGCCACAGCGCCGCTGCTCGCGGATTACATCGCCGGGGGCGACACCTCGTCTGCTGCGCTCGCCGCGCTGTCCCCAGCCCGCTTCGGGGTTTTATCCTCGATGTCGGCTCTTTCGTAACTTCCAATCCATGTCTGGATCCCGTGTCTCCAACCGGGTCTATACGAGTCCGAATGGACCGGCGGGTGTGGCTTACGGCATTCCATCTCTGCTCAGTGGCTGAGGCATTCCCTGTGGCACTGCAGTGTGTGGGCGGCTATCTAAAAAATGTTTGAGTCCATTTGCTGTCCTCCCCCCTCGGCTTACAATAACCTCACACGGCGTGTCGTCTGGCTCTTTCTTGCCAGGCTGGAACTGAAAGCAGAATTGACGGCTGACGACCTGTGGGCTTGTGCTCCATCGACCGCACGGCATTTGCATTGCTCTCTGGGGGGGACACAATTCTCCAACCTTTCCTGTTGACCTCAATCCTTAGAGTCCTCGGTCAGGCGAAGTCTGTACCACTCCAGCAGGTTGCCTTTCGCGAAAAACAGCCTTCGGATAGGCGACAGTTAGCTACCCGAGGAGGAGGGTAGGTAATGTACAAATGTCGTCGGGCACCGAGTTCAGGCCAGTGTCCAGGCTTGGACAAGTATTGAGCGCTGCGCCGGGCCAAGCCTGCGAAAAGTCCGAACGAGCACCACTGACAGCTGGCGTTTCTGTCTCTCTCTCGTTTTGACCAGCAGTTTTTGCAGCCAACGGGCGTTGCAAGCTCGACAAGTGCCTGACTTTCGGTTGAAACAAGTGTCGTTGGCAGTCAAGTCAAGTTCATGGCATTCATCCCGCGTCCACTGATCCTGTGCAGAGTTTTAGTTCCAGATTGCCAGGGAACGAGACAACACTCTGGCGAACCAGGGTCACGCGTATGGGGGCTCCAGGGTTGACTGATTGTTCCCGCGGTTGTTATCGGCCTTCACTCATCTGCGTGTGCCTTCGTAGGGTGGGTAGCCCTGCAACGAGCTACGAACTTCCGCCTGACAAACCACACTCACATTGCTGTCCTGCAGAAACGCAGGCTCCACGCCGATAGTGGTCCGACTAAAGAACCGAAGCGGCGCCCGCGCAGCAGCGCTTTAAGCGCTACGCTCGGGGCGAAGCGCTGCGCGCGAAGCGCGCACTCAGACACCGTATTCCGCACGTTTAGTTCCACCTAAAGACACTCCCCTTTTTCGAAACAACACATCTTCTTCTAAGAAGACTTGATGATATTATCAATCATGCATGAGAGGCAGTGTTCTGCCTAGACATTAAACTAAGATTTCCCCCCCTGCTGTCTCGAGTACGAGCAAGTTGAATCACTATCAAGCGACAACCAATTTTTGAGCAAAAAGGCGTGGAAGGGGGAAGAAAAGGAAGGACACACCCCCCGCGCTGTCGGCCAGCGGCACTCATCATGTGGGACATCTCGGTTGCGACTGCTCTCGTCTTCGGGCTCACGATCGTGCTCGATGTCACGTTTCGGCAGGTCTACTCGCACGAGATGATCGAAGGCAGCCCGATATTCAGTTGGAACGTGGCGGCCGTGTTCCAAAGCATCGTGTTCCCCGGGCTGTGCGTGCTTTCGGTGGCGGAGAAGCAATTCAGAGGCATTTGGGACATCGCACACTGCTCCTGGGACAACAAAGGGGACGGCACGTGCGGGGACATGCTGTTCGAAGAGCTGTTTTGTTTGGCGGTTGTCGCCTACTTCGCAAGAGACTGCATCGTGCTCTGTCGAGACGTCAGTAGCAACCTGCGGTACTTCGCCCACCATTTCATCTGCGGAGCCGCCACATTGTTTCTGTTCGCGTTCGACGCGTCCGGGGGAGTGACTATCGTCTGTGTTGGCATCATGGGGCTTGAAGCTGGCTCGTTCTGTATGGGACGGTGCCTGCTCAATCCGAGCTCCGCTACCACATACGTGTACCTGTGCGGCATGACCATTTCCAACTTCATCGCCGCTTTGGTGCTGCCGTACATCCTCTTCTTCACCTCCATCACTGACTACCGGGCCTGGCTCATCGTCGCCACGAGCACCGTCCTTTGCGCCGTCCGGCAGCTCGTCTGCATGCAAGAATGCGCGCGCCGTTTCGATGACATCCAAGAGGCAGCCCTTGCCAAGCCCAAGGTGCAGTGAGAGCCGATTCCGACCCGTTCTTGAATGAGAACCTGCGTTGTAGGAAGTGCTCGAGAGGTGCCCGCCAGTCGCAAACCTAAAAGGCCACCGACTCAGACCGCGCCCTTCGGCTGTTGACCACGACACCCAGCGGAAGTGCTCGCACGACGGTGCAACAAGTTCTGATTCAAGTTCTGGACTTGACACTGACCCTCGGATCGCGCCCCTCAACGATACGTACGAAAGATTGGCCTTGCGACCATCGCTCACTACTAACAGGCTAACCAACCCGGCACGTACAAACAGAGCTATGGACTGACTTTTTGCGAACTGAAGCATCAAGGCAGAGATCGATCGTGAACAAGCCCGCGCACCCCGCCGCACTGCACAAACGCAAGAACTTCTGGCGTTCACGCTTGCTGGTGCGGTTCCTGCTCTCCCTGTCACTATCTCTTCTATGGTCGTATTGATGTTGTGCGAGTGGCATGAAATGTTACATGCGGTGAGAGTTAGGACACGTGTCGCGAAGGCCCCTCAAGTGTCGCTTTACAACCAGTTAGTCGTCCACGCTGCCTTTGTATCCTGCGACCGTGGGACAGGGCATGGGCGGATGGAAAACAGTGTCTGCATCCAGAATTCAAGGATGTGGCATGCTCTGTTTGTGCAGCTGGACTAGCTGTTCCACTTGACGGGTCCGAACACTGCAACAGACTCATCGTGGCACAGTTTTGGGTCCTGCTCCGAGACTCGCAACAACGCGATTCAATGCTGACGACTGCTGTCCGAAATGCGTTCGAAAAACAGCATACGGCAGACGCTCCTTCGTTTTGTTTGCGCGTGCAGTATTCTTTCTCACTGTCAAGCCTGGACTCAACTCTACAGGTTCTCTCATCCTTCTTCAGTTTGAAGTCAGGAGTCCTTTTTAGTTGGAGTGCATAAGAAAAAATGATCCTCCAACCCCCTTATTTCGCCGAGATAAGTTTGAAACCGTGTCCTATCTCTCTCCCCAGCCCACATACACAGGGGCAGCATAGCGTTGTAAAGTGCAAGCCATGCAGGCGACCGAGCACTAGGGGCAGCAGTCTTCACGATCGCACTTCGTATGAAGTGGGACCACATTCCAACCACGCACTCAACCACGACACTCTTTCCTCCCATACAAGTGCGTTGTCGTGAGACGGGAAGCCTTGGTTTGGTTAACTGATTGCTCAGACACGGTTGTACTTACAGAAGTGGCTGTGACAAGCTATGAACAGCCTCCTGGCACACGCGACTCACATCTGTTGTCCACCTAATGTGTTCGTGGCTCAAGGGACCGAAACACGGTGTAGATAGGACACGGCATTGAGCACGCAAACCTTTCCCGTGCCATTTTTCACTTCATTCGGCCGAAAAGGAGTGGTAGCGATCTTTCTGTTTTCTTGCTCCGAGATGCCTTTTTCTTATCTTCCTTCTGTGCCAAAACTCTTCCCGCTGAGATGAAGAAACGACAAGAAAGCTGGAGTATTTTACGACGAAAAGCTGGAGTATTTTATTGTCTGATCGTATTGTGTATTCTTTTCTTTTTGATTGTACAGATTTTACTGACAATTGCTTGGCCAAATGCAAGAAGTGTGTGTCAACAGTGCAATATTGGCGTATGCAGGCTCCCTGGCAGCAGCCGTGCCCGTCGAGGTCGGCGGTTCGTGTGTAGCAGGACCACTCGAACTGGGTATGCCTACGACGCCTGGAGACACAGGTCACTTCAAGATCAATCGTCCACGAAAGGTCTCTTTGTGCCGGTTGATCGTTTTCTCACTTGTATTGACCCTGCGTCATTTTCAGGTCAAGAATTCTGGTCAACACACCAAAACACGCTGTCCGACGTCTTTTACGGCTGCAAAATACATTGAAGGGCAATCCGCAACACTGTTAGTTTTTAGAATCTTGCGAAACTGGCAACGCGCCGCGAGGGATAAAAATGAGTCGGATGAGTCCTCTGACTCGTCAGACTCCGCAGCCGACGTGAAACATGCATCGAAGGCAAACGGTACGCCGGCCGAAGCACGACACGACACCTGCAAAGAAGTAGTCGGCAGCGGCTTGTGCAGTCTATTGTCACAGATTGTTGCTGCATATCAAGTCCAAAACCACTGCTACTTCCACAATTCAAAAGTTAACAAAAATAAGTTAAGAAAAAAACAAAAAGCACCGCAACACAAAACGCGAGGCACCCAAAGCAACCCTCACAAATGCCCACCTCGAACTATCAGGCCTATTGAAAAGCGTGATGAAAGCCCTCAAACGAAAAGACGAACTCAACTTCCGCCGGACAGGAATCAAACGTGTATGGTTTACAGAAGGACCAGACGACATCACCCTGCACATAAAGCAGAACCTCACCCGCCTCCGATACAAAATCCCAACTACACACGACTTCGAGGACATGTACACAAGGCTACCTCAGGACAAGATAGTGGAAGAAGTATGCGAAGCGATCGAAGAAGCTTTCGAATTCGAAGAACAGAACGGCAACCCTAACCTAACACGTGGAGCGAAACAGAAAGGCAAGAAAACCTTCACCTTCAGTCGGCAGACGAACGACACGAAGCGCGCATACTCCAGAGAAGCAGTCAAAGAACTACTTGCAATCATTATCGGTAACAGCTACATAGCACAAGGCGATCAAGTACTCAGGCAGACCGACGGCATACCTATGGGCGGTAATGCTAGCTCGGATATAGCAAACCTTTTCTGCTATCGGATCGAGAAAGCATACGTAGACAGCCTCGTAGATGAAGGAAAGATCGAAGAAGCGAAGGCACACGCACACACCTACCGCTTCATCGACGACTTCCTCAACTTCGGGACCACACCACCACCGCAGCACCTTTACAACATGCGGTACAAAAACACAACTACAGCACACGACGACGTAGTATTTCTCGGAGTCCGGATACGCGTCGAACGTCCGGATCCTCCCCACGCACCGCACATCCGCCTCACAATACAACCGAAAAACTACGGGACCCGCTATACCCACCATTTAACAACGGCTCCCAAGGCGCAAGCGAGCGGGATTTTCAAGGGCTCGCTGATACGAGCAATCCGACAAACGAACCACCTACAAGACCTGCGTGTAGAAATACAGAGGAGCGTATATGCCATGATCGACAGAGGTCACAACCCACGGGTACTATACGCACCCTGGAACGCATGGCTCACAGAGGAATTCGGCAACCTGCCACGACTCCACAGCCAGCTCAAGCCGTTCCTTGGATTCTGCGTAGCCCGGCACAAAAAACGCCAACCACGCATCAACGAACCGGAGTTCGCCGGCAAACACAGGCCAACCAACTTCTTCCCGGCCCACTTACCGAGCGAATCACCATCCTCCGTTGACTCTCCATCACAACCCACACCCGAATTAACCGTCACGGAACGAGTAGCCAGCCTCGTTGCAACCATCACCATCGCCGCAGCAGTAGCAGCCAAAACGAAGCGGAAACACCCACAGCAACTTCACAAATACACGACAAGAAACTCTTGCTTCCTGCAAGCGTCGCTAAACCTCATAGCAGCGACACACTTGTCAAATCAAATACGCAAGTACAACGACTGTCCACAACACCAAACAGGCCCATGCACACAAGACGTGAACGAATGGATAAGCGGCAGGAAAACCCAAAACGTCGTCCAAAGGCTCTTCGAGCACATGGGCACACACCTCGGCGACGGAGAACAACACGACCTAGAAGAAGCCTTACTTCAACTACTCGCTGCGATAGCGAACGAAAACGAAGAACACCGCACGTGCCAACCAAACTGCAGCGACGCCTTCAACGAATTATTACACCTACAGACGACAACAATCCATTGCAACAACTGCGGCTACATCAAAACAGAAGATCAACCCTACAGCATGACAATCCTCGCAATACAGGCCAGCACCGCTCAAGGATGTCTGGACAGTTTCTGCAAGAAAAGCACCCCCAAAGATTACAGATGTGACAAGTGCAAAAAGACAAAGACAGCAGAAACGCAAACCAGTATCCGAGCAGCACAAGACACATTACTACTGTGTCTTAGACGGAACGAGTTCGCAAACGAAAATCGAACCCCGGTGGCAGCTGATCCCACCCTCAACATTCCGGACCACGAACACAAATACGAACTCCAAGCCGTTATAACACACACAGGAAGAGAGAACGCCGGCCACTACACCATCCACAAACGTAACCGCACCCCTTTCACAGACCAAAACTGGACACATTACAACAACGAAACCACCTCACACTCCCGGGAACCTACGTACACAGACAACGCCACGTACATGTTCCTGTACACGAAAGAAGACACCACCGACACAGACCCTACACAAACACTCGAACTGCTCGAAGAATTGCGAGGGGACACCCCTACCTCAGACGACGAGACCTCATCCGAAGAAACAACACAGCATGAAGGAACGCTGATTTGGGCATGCCCAGCCTGCAAAGCAACTACCACGGAC
Organism: Diplonema papillatum; assembly: GCA_030068145.1. Classification (NCBI taxonomy): domain Eukaryota; phylum Euglenozoa; class Diplonemea; order Diplonemida; family Diplonemidae; genus Diplonema; species Diplonema papillatum. Next base: position 18,369 of record JAPJBO010001730.1, read on the forward strand.
GCAGGCAACAAGTTCAAAGGCGCCAAAGGCCTCCGTACACACATGCTTCACTGCAAAGAGATGACTCTAGCAACAAGCCCAGTACGAAAGGCGGCACAGAAAGCCCTCGGAAAACGCAAATGCCCATACTGCAACAACGACGGACGGACCGCAGGGAAAGCGCGCTTCAAAAGTCTACGCCACCATATCTCAAAATGCAAGAGAAACCCAGCGGTATCGCACACGCTCAAGGCTACGAAAAAGAATAAGCAAAGTAAGCGAGGAACTTAATTTCATCATCCACGGCTGCCTCGTGCAGCTAGAGAACCCCGACTGTGGAGGACAACAAACAGTCAAATGAGGTTTTTTTAAAATAAATTTTTTTATCACATCTTACGACTGTAAGAATAACATCGAACAATAACCAACGCTACTTCCACTTCTTCGAGCCAACGAGCCTTCATGCGAACAGCGCAAGCGTAACCTCTGTCACTCAAACCCTCCAACCACCCCCCCCGTACCCCGAGGACAACCCTCAAAACCCCAACTTCCCCTCTCCCCCTCTCCCCCCCTTCTTTTTCTCCCCCATTTCTTTTTCCTTTTTTCATCCCCTAATCCGTGCCTCGTAACACACAGCCGCCGATCAACACGAAACCACCCAGAAGAAAAGCCAGGCACCGGGATCTTCCTGACGAGCACGCAACCCGGTGAACTTAATCAAGAGTCGAAGATTAGCGTCGAAACTTCCTGGCTTTTCACGCCGCAGCAGAACGACCACACCCTACCCAAACCCAAGCACCCTCTAAACGCGTTAGGGGACTTCACAAGGTTTCACAACGGAGTGACACAACACCCGAAACGAGTCGCACTCTTTTACTTTTCTCAACCCCCCGCCATACCCAAGCCTCTACGGTCAACCGGAGACTTTAAAATACCGACCTTCTAATCCACAAATAACGCTAAAAATGTCTTCTGTGAAAGTTTTCCGACAAACCATGCACACACACACACACACACACACACACACACACACACACACACACACACACACACACACACACACACACACACACACACACACACACACACACACACACACACACACACACACACACACACACACACACACACACACACACACACACACACACACACACACACACACACACACACACACACACACACACACACACACACACACACACACACACACACACACACACACACACACACACACACACACACACACACACACACACACACACACACACACACACACACACACACACACACACACACACACACACACACACACACACACACACACACACATAGCGTGGTCGTACTTTCGTGAGAAGGGAGGCACCACGCAATGGGGGTATATTCCGCGCAGGGATTACCCACAACTGAGATCTAACACGCACACACGCACCGCCGAGTCTGGTAAGACCGCAGGGTACGCACACGCAACCCACACGGGCAGAGGCACGAGAAGTGGACCCAGCGAACGAAGCTGCCCGCGCCCGAGTACTGAACACCGTCGATCGCCAGAACAGGGGCGAGGCAGAAAATGTTCAAAATAAGGGAAGCATCCCTTGCAATTTTCTGCCATGAACATTACTCCGGCACGGGCAAACGTCCAGCCCCCACGATCAACTGAGGGAGGGCTTCGCAGGAACCTCAGATTGGGACCCCGCGTGGACACACCTTCGCAAAGAGGGGTGCCAGGGTATCCAACACACACACACACACACACACACACACATACACGAGATTGGCGACAGACACCGAAAATCAGCTGTTCGGATTCCTGCTTCGGAAAAAGTATCACACCCTCGTTGCTCTGAGACGTGTTCGTCTCCAATTTCCCCCCTCCCGCTCGTGTCGTATCATCGACTCGGGCTACACAGCCCCGCCTTTTTCTTTCTTCTTTTTTTTCTCTTGGACTGCCTTTCCCCCCGCGCGCGCTCACCGCTGCTGCACGCAGGCGTGCCTCTTTGCAAAGAGGCCGTGCCGCCCGAGAAGGCTCTCGGGACGGCGTTGATCAATATGGTTGTTTGTGGCCCATACGGAATCCTTTTCTTTTTGGTGTCGAGAGTCTCATCGGACCGCCAACGAACTACCGACCTTCCGGATCGGCTTACAACAGAAGCTTTTTTTTTGTTCGAGACATTGCAATGTGTTCCAAAAATGTAAGCCTGGGCAATGAGCGAACCAACACCAAACTGAAGATCATGTCACTGTCACAGTTTCCATGTCCGTGATGTCCGTGCTTCACATGGAGATCCGAACTCAAGACATATCAGGCGAAAAAGAAGAAGAAGAAACCTGAAGAGAGGGCCCAAACTCGGCCTGCTCAAAAAAAAGAAATGTGTGGATGCGTCAACGCAACGGTTTTTGAAAGGATAGCGAAAGAGCGAAGGCCTATCTGCCGTGCCCGAATGACACACAACCCGGTTCAAAAAGAGTGGTACATCACTGACACGAGCAGCACCCCATCGCCCCAAACAGCTTCTGACCCTACAACACTGGCATTCTAAAGCTCAGCGTCTCCAGAAGCCAGGTCGCAGACAGCAACGCCACGGGAACGCGGTACAGTGGTTAAACCGCGGCAAGGGCGTCAAGTTACACCCACTCCAAAGTTTCGGCCGAAGGAATCCCAACCTCACACGAGGAACAAAGCAGAAGGGCAAAAAGACGTTCGCCTTCACGCGACAAACAAGCGATAAAAGAACAGGGTGCACAAAAGAGCAGATCAAGGAACTTCTCACTATGATCATCAACAATAGCTTCATCGCACGAGGAGACCACGTCACATATACAGACAGACTGACGGCATACCGACGGGCGGCAACGCGAGCGCAGACATTGCGAACCTGTTCTGCTACAGAATCGAAAAGGCGTACATCGACAAGCTCGTAGACGAAGGAAAGATCGAAGAAGCACAAGCACACGCTCACAATCCTCGATTCATCGATGACTTCCTCAACTGGGGAACTACACCTCCACCCAGCATCTTTACCACATGCAATATAAAAACACCACAACAGCGCACACGACGACGTCGTTTTTCTTGGAGTACGAATACGAGTAGAGCGACCTGGCCCACCCCACTACGCCTTACCATCCAGCCCAAAAAATTCTACGGAACACGATAAACCCACCAACTCTCCACAGCCCCAAAGCAACACGCCAGTGGTATTTTCAAAGGGGCACTCATCGGAACGATACGGCAGACCAACCACTGGCAAGACCTACGCCTGTAGATTCAAAGGAGTGTGTACACCATGATCGACAGAGACCACAACCCGCGTATCCTCTACGCACCTTACTGAGGAGTTCGCTCAGCTTCCACGGCTTCTCGGCCAGCTCAAACCGTTCCTCGGGTTCTCGATCGCCAGACACGAAGCTGGAAAACCGCGCATCGACGAACCAGAGTGTCGGAAAGAGAGCCAGAAAACACAAACCGACAAATATTATCCTCTGGACATAGCCAGCGAACCGTCTTCCCGCAGCTCGCAACCCTTTCAATCGCATAGACCGCTTACTGTCGCTGAACAAGTTACAAACAATCATCGCCCCTAATAATCGTCGCCGCACAGCAGTCGTGGCCACACTTCAACAACGACGCCACCACTCACTCTCGAGACCCATCTACACGGATGACTCCACCTACATGGGAACACCAATGCAAACCATGGTGGACACGGCACCAGGGCAACTCGAAGACGACATTGTAGCAAGTCAGACGCCCTCTACTCCCTTCATGGCACTTGCACTTTGCAGAACTCAAGCTGCGGAGCCCAAAACTAAATTCATAGCGAATGCTTTCTTGGTGTCGGTCACATTAGACAAACGTAGTAAAAGTGTAGTGTCTGCATCTCTTTTCACTACCGACTCCCAGCCTCAATGGTCAACCGGAGATCCTAAAACACCGAACCTTTAACCACAATACGCGCTGAAAAACTAAAGCAACAGGATAAGGGCGACGGCACCCCGAAGAAAAAGAAAACATGCCCGGCAGAAGGCAACTCAAGGAGCGGACGCCACCGCCTGATCCGGTATACCAGCATTTCTCCCTCTCTCTCTCAATGGGGTGGGAGGTGGTCATGGACTAAGGCCACCCCTGAGGCTTGTTGTTCGAAGTTCGGGTCTCCCTAAGCGGGGGTCCAGTTGTCTGTGGGTCAGACATGCAAAACAGGATTCTGAACGAATGTATAGCCGAGCGAGTCCTTCTCTTTGCGGTAAAGCAGCTGCTCGATGCAGCTTTGGTTGGGGTTTTGTGTTCACAGGTTCGATCACATTCTTTTTGCCCCGAGCAGAAAAGCAAAAACACGTTCTGCACACACGACAGGAGGAGCTCGAGCAGCAGGAAGAGAAGAATTTCACGGAAGGTCCGTTGTCCCTGCTTACGTCGGCTGTCGAGAATCAGACGCAGGTATACCGTTCCCCAGCATCCCCGCTCCAAAGCCATTCGCAAGACATACAGAGCATCAACAGCATATCCATCCCTGGTGGTGGATGCAGACGTACGTACATACTACCTGCATACCCTAGGTATACCATGTATACCGTGGTGGTGGTATGTGGTGATATGGTCTCACACATGTGCTCAGGAGGTGGATGGATACTGGCACCGCGTGGGTGAGAACTCATCCTGAGGTGCATCCTGAGATGATATCGTGGGTGTGTACACACAACCCACCATCCGTGGATACTAGCACCCATCGTGGTATCGTGGTATGCGGTGGTATCCACAGCACCTCGGTACGCGGTGTTGATACTAGAGCTGCAGTTTTCTGCTTCTCTTATCCCTCTTCTTCTTCTTCTGCAAGGTGAGTTGTAGAAAACCTTTGCTTTGCAACCCCCGGCGTTTCGAGCGACATTTACGCGAAGAACTCTACAGTCAACCGGAGACTCGAAAATGCTCGGCCTTCCAAACCCGGGGGCTTGTCGGAATCACAGGAACAGCAACTGCAATGGCCTTGCTTGTGGAGGTTCCCAGCGCGGCACAACCAAACCATCTCAGGTGCTGATCAATTGCCGAAACAACAAGAAGATTCTTGCCCGAGTGCGCGCCTTCGACCGACACATGAACCTCGTTCTGGAAAACGTGCAAGAGACGTGGATGGAGGTATTCAATTGTTTTTCTTTAAAAACAAACAGCTGTATGGACCTCCGTAGTAGCTTGCACGACCATTTCTGCAGCACGGGGGGCTCAAAGAGCAACTGTGCTGGAACGTCTCCACTGGAACATGCTGCTTCACACGAGGAAGGTACAGGTGAGTGGTTTTCCCTGTGTGGGTCACAGTGGTTCAGCTTTGAACACAACACAACACCAAAAAGTCCGACACACGCGCTGCATCCGTCGTACACATCAGGCATTGAATCCATATGAATTGATTCGTTTTGAAACAAAGCAACACACCTTCCACCCTCCACAGCTTCCCAAGACCGGGAAAGGCAGGAAGAAGTCTCGCCCCGTCAACAAGTTCCGCTTCATCTCGAAACTGTTCCTGCGCGGCGACTCCGTGATCCTCGTCGTCAAGAACTCTGTCACATAAAAGCTGTCACAGACGAGACAAAACGGAGAATAGCTGCGGTCGTTGAGCCGAGGGGGGGGAGGAGGCCCTCAGGGCATCGGTTGCCTGCCCGACGGTTTTACCGCCTGACCTGCAGGGGAAGAGCGTCGTGCGAAGAAACGACGGACCACATCCAAGAACTGTCTGAAGCGCAGAAGGTAGCACCCCCTTGCAGACGAACCGCAAGTTCTGCGTGTGCGAGCCCCTCGGGAGGAAGGCCCGTCTTGCCCTGACTGCGCGCAGCGCTGCAGACAACACCGAACATGCCAACGAAAGCACGAAGACCCTACCTAAACCCCCCGGAATTTCAAGCGAGCCTCAACTCTGAAGATCATCTGCGGACTACAGTCCCCAGCGAGGCGCCATTCGCTGGGTAAGGCGGGAAACACTAACCGCACTGCGGCTTATCTACTGGTGCGGGTTTGCGGGTTTGCGAAGGGGGTATCGACGGGCATCGAACAGTCGGAATCCGACTCGTGTTTTTCATAGTACTTTCAGTACCGTTGCAACCGCGCGGGTTGTGTTGTGAACGCTAAGATGACGGTAGACAACGCGTTTTGATTCTTGATCAGTCAATTTCTGACCTGCAACAAAGGGAAACGACGTCAACAGCAAAAGGGACCTTGATCAACCGGGTACAACCACACCCTAGCGGACTTGTCCTAAGTAGCAGAAGAGGTGCGACACACCTTGCGAGACGCTGCTTTTCTTGGGCCCCAACTCGAGCACTGTCCCCCGTCTTTTCCAATGCAGATTTCCAGCAGCGGGCGTGGATGACTACCCGTTAGCTCATTTCTGAGTTGCTAAGCGCATCCGGCTTTGACAAAGCACTCGCTCTGCTGCATTGGAAGCCGGGGGAACGTGGGCCTGGGAGACAAAGGACACGACAGCGCCTCCGAAAAAGGTTCAAAAACTCTTTTGTCAGCGGCGAGGCACCTGCGACGGCAGTTCAGCCGCCTGCTTCCCATATCGTAGTGCTTCGTTTCATTTCGAGCTCGTTGGCAATTCGCTTTCGCGAAGGCGATCGGGGGGAAAGAAAGGAGTTTGAAAGGGTGTCAACCCGCCCGCCGGTGTACACAGCCACAGTCTGGGCAACGCCATCTACAGCAGTGTTTGAAACCGGCATGAAGCCGTCTCAACTGTCACCGCACCTCGTCTTCTTGTTGCGTTAGTGGGGAGTCATTCGCATGCAAATGAGATAATTCACACTACCTCAGGTGATTCGGAAGGTACGCCGATAGCTGGTAGTCTCCCCCATAACTAAGCCCTCATCCCTCACACGGGAACACCACGCAGTTGGTTGTATTGGCTACTGAACTTCGATCCTCGATGGAAATGAGCTCGTGCCTCGGCAACAGGGAAAGGAGGTGGTGGCCGTCGGACGCCAACGCCCCCCCTCCCTGGTTTTTGTTGCAGTATTCACGCAGTACACTGTAAGACTGGGAAACCCCCCCCCCCCCCGACGTCTTCCTGTCGCTGTGTCTTCGGCTTTAGAACAGAAGCCCCCGGCATCTGCTTGTGTCTGTCGAAGGTCTCTCTACAAACGAATCTCACTCAGCCCCGGGAGGGTCGGCTGGGAGGTGGCTTGTTGAGGGAAAAAGAAGGAACAAGCCCGGTGGGAGATAGAAAACACGAAAACACCGAACACACACACACACACACACAAAAAAAAAAATACCCACGCGCACATACACACGTACATCCTCACGGGATACTTAACCACACATCTTCCCTCCTTCCTTGCGCACACGCAAGCCCGTCTTCTTTACGAGGCCGAAGAAAGCACGTAAAGAATAGCAACAAAAAATAGAAATAGAAAAAAGAGTTCAAAGAACGAGGAACCCCGTGGCACACACCGCGTCTTCCGCGTGAGAAGAAAGATACTCTCACAAGAATACACTAAATAAAAAAGGAGAAAAGGGCCAGGATGGCACAGCAGATGAATGCGGTTGACTCGCTGCTGACTCGGCTCGGGCTGTCGTCGTACATCACCGCGTTCCGAGAGCAGAACATCGTGAACCCGAAAGTGCTGAAGGGGCTGAGTGTGGACCAGTACAACCAGCTCATCCCCGACGAACAGGACCGCGCCATCTTTTTGAAGGCCGTCGCAGGGGAAGAAAGCGTGCCTGTCTCAGCACCGCAGGGCAAGAGCACCTACGACACACCGGACGACTCATTCTATGAGAGCTACACGCACGAGTACGAGCACTCGCGTCCCCGCAAGGGAGGCTACAAGGGCGGAAAGAAGGGTGGCGGCTACTACAGGGACCGGGACCACGACGACTACGACGATTTCGAGCGTGGCTACGGCGGAAAGGGCAAAGGGCACAAGGGCTACAACAAGGGCAAAAAAGGCGGCTACAAGGGCCACGAGCGTGACTTCGAAATGGGTGAGCACCACGCCGCGGAGAGCGAGCTGGTTGACACGGGCATCGTCGAGCGCCACGTCATGGTCCCGTCCCACACCTTCAAGTTCCTCTTGGCCAACAAGGCCAGGAAGCTCTGCGAGATCCACCGCAAAAACGGCACCCACAACGCTCAGATCAAGAAGGAACAGGAAGACGCACCGGAAACCGAATTCATCATTTTCGGCACAGTATGCCCCCCACTCGTATTTTTCTCTTTTTCGTAATGGCGATTAATTGTAAACTCGAAAGGGAGCACTGGCAGCGTGTTTGGGAGGAGGTTAGCCTACCGATCATGCTCAGTCACCATCAGGCTAGCTTCCCCCAGGCACGAACAAACAAACATCGTGCCTACTCGTGTTCTTAAGCGGGATAAAATGTTGTTGATTGTCAGTGACGCCTCACTTAGTGCCCCGTTGCCGACTCAGGGTTGCAGCTGCCCACCTACCGAACGCTCATGCGGAACACCTGTCGTCAAGCGAAGTGCAATGCTGTCTTTGGAGTACTTTCTACATTAAGTACTTCTACAGCACGTAGCTTCTGGATGCAAGCCGCGCCACTTTCCAAAGTGTCGCAGAATACTGGACACCCTCCCGCTTTGTCGCTACTATTAGTTCCAAAGTGCCCGCAGAGTACTGGACACCCTCCCGCTTTGTCGCTACTATTAGTTCCAAAGTGCTCGCAGAGTACTGGACACCCTACCGCTTTGTCGCTACTATTAATTCCAAAGTGTTCGCAGAGTACTGGACACCCTCCCGCTTTGTCGCTACTCTTAGTTCTACCGCTTTGTCGCTACTATTAGTTCCAAAGTGCTCGCAGAGTACTGGACACCCTCCCGCTGTGTCGCTACTATTAGTTCCAAAGTGCTCGCAGAGTACTGGACACCCTACCGCTTTGTCGCTACTATTAGTTCCAAAGTGTTCGCAGAGTACTGGACACCCTACCGCTTGTCGCCACTATTAATTCCAAAGTGTTCGCAGAGTACTGGACACCCTACCGCTTGTCGCTACTATTAATTCCAAAGTGTTCGCAGAGTACTGGACACCCTACCGCTTTGTCGCTACTATTAATTCCAAAGTGTTCGCAGAGTACTCGACACCCTACGGCTTGTCGCCACTATTAATTCCAAAGTGTTCGCAGAGTACTGGACACCCTACCGCTTGTCG
>JAPJBO010001731.1:0-31427 GCA_030068145.1 Diplonema papillatum
CCTGTTCAGGCTTCTACCTGCATCATTTTATGCTGTTCTGGTGATTCTGCAAGGCTTGGTGAACGAAGTAGGACAAGCGTTAAGTAACAGGCGATCATCAGCCGTTCTCAATCGTCGTCGAAGCGGTTGACTACGACGCGTTCACTTCATGATTTTGAAGCAGGCTTCACCGCTTTCAGGGCAGGCTTTCAGAGCTTTCCTGGCAATGTCTTCCCTTCTGGCACCTTTCTCACCCATGGCTGCAAAGTGCTTCTCGCTGGATGACTTTGCACAGGCGGCACATGACCCGAGGGATGTGTGGCAAGCTCCTGTGCAGTGAGCTTGGTCAGACAAACTGTGTGGCGCACACACCCGCCATGGTCGGCAGTATCACCTGGGCCAGTTTGAGTCCTGTTCCGAGACCCGCTCACGGTGAAGTGGCGCCTACTGGGTCGCTTCCTCTCCAGCTTCGGCGCAAAGTCTTCACCACTGGATGCACTTTGAACGGTGAAAGTGGGCACCAAAACCGAGCAAAGCGTCCCGCAAATCAGACCAGAGTTCTTAGTGGATCCCAAAGCAGCACGAACGAGACCAAAACGGTGCACATGGCGCCAAGGCGGCGCAATTCGACCCCAAAGCCTGTATAGACAGGCAGGGCGTGGTACGGTCTGTAGGGTCCATTCGCCTTGTTTTTGCACACCCCGGAACACCTGTAAGCGAGATAATTTATGAAGTCCGAGGGTCGAATGCACCTGGAGAATGATAGAGAACGCCGAAAACGTGTGTTTAGGCCGAGATTTTGCTCCGAGGAGCGACCCAGCATCAGGTTGCATATGTGTCTTCTATGGCGGTTTACGGCCAGCAGACGGGGGGACCCCCTAAAAACCCACAAAATCGCATTTGGGACATCATAGAAGGCTCTCCGGAGGCTTCTGAGGGCGTATTTGAACGCAGAATGATGTTTTAGGAAGGGTATGGGGCCTCAGTACCCGTCAGACCCTGGTGAACTATGCGGGGATTTTTCCGCCCAAACCCCCCCCCCCCCCTTTTGGCATCGACTCATATTGAAGTTGCTGGGTGGCATTTCGGGGTGCAATTGGTTGGGTGATTTTGCGACATGCCTCACGTTCTGCTGCGCTTTTGCGGCGGCTCTTCTCCTGAGTCTGATTCGGATGCCAGAGTTGAGTCTCTGTCAGAGTCGTCGTCTTCGTCACATTCATCATCATTTCGAGACCGCAAGACCTCATCCGGAAGGTCTTGGTCGTCGTCATGAGAAATTAGCCTTTTTAGAAGATGTCGCGGGTTCTTCACCTTTAGGCCTCGGGATAGCGCCTGTTGCTCAAGCTCACGAGCCGACAAGTTTTCATCGGCTTCTCTGATGTGCTTGACAAGCTTAGCCTTCGTCCAAGATTGGCACGACTTTGTGCCCCGTGCTTGAGCCTGTTCAACCAGCAGCAGCTTCGTCCAAAGACTGACTTCGCAGTCGAATCTCCTTGGCACAGTAGCGAGTAGGGCTGCTCTTTTCTCCCTCCGCTCATTCGCTTCCGTAACGGTCTTTTGCTTCTTTCTAAGTGCTAGGAGTTTCTCCGCACCAAGTCTCTTCTTGCGGGCAGCTAAACACTCGATGCTCCGACTAATATGCTCGTTGACAATCTTTGTAATGTCAAGCGAGTTCTCTTCCAGGAACGACAGGTGCGTTTCGTGCACGCAGAGCTTTGCTCGCAGACAAGCATCCCTCACTTTGATGGAACCTTGCTCAGCAACCTCGCGCTTGAGCTTTCCGCAAGATCCTTCCAGGAGGCTTGGCCCGAGGGTCACGGGGCGAGACAGATCAGGGCTGATTCCCGTGCAGTAGTTGTCAAACTCAAACAAAATCCCGCACACAAGGAAATGACACACTGCATTCAGGAACGCTGTGTCGTCTTCGACGAACTGTGACAGCGGGGTCATCGTTTTTACTTTGACACCCCTGTTGCCGAAGTACTTCGACAGATTCTCCTTTTCAGCTCCTTTGGGCCGGTTATCGTCAAGGTACTGGGCTGCTTGGGGGTCTGGCTTGAACAACTGCGGTTTCTTGCTCGTCCACGATAGCGTGCTGACAGATACGGAGCATTCAACTGGAGCCTGCAGAATGGTGGTGTTCCTTTGTTGCAGGCGAGAACAATCTGCTTTTAGGGCTGCCACAGCAATCGTCGCAAATATGTCCTTCCCAGTGCCCGCAGTGAACGTATCGCAGGGGTGGTCACCGCTTGCGAACTGCCACACAGCACGCAGCGCGGGGTACACGATGTGTGCGAACGCAAGCCCCAGAAGCCGCACAGTGTTTTGCGCTTTTCGTCCGCCCAGTTCTGTCCGTATGCGCGTCTTCGTCTTCGACTCGTCTGCATGGGCACTGTGCTGCTCGAGGAACTTGAGCAGCAAGGACAAGACCGTGATGCCAGGCTCATGGACAGGGGCACTCAGACAGAAGGCAGCTGCCACGGCAGAACCGAAGCGGCCCGGAGTTGCGCGCTGCCACAGAAAAGACCTGATGCATTCAATCTTTCCCACACTTTCATTGGTCAGCCAAACTTCGAATTCGGCTGATGAGGCCACGTAGTTTGCGGCGCTACACACGACTGGCATCTGCTTATCAAAGGCCAGCGACTTTGCGATGCCGACGCATAGTCTGTGCATCCGGTGCATCGACTCGAACACTTTCACGCCGCTTATTCCGGACACAGCCGCTGCACGGTCAACGTGTATCATGCAGAACCTGTCCTTTTCGAAGTTCGCAGATTCTCCGAGAACACCGATGTCTCGAAGCTTCGCCGTGAGCGACTCGAAGTACTCGAACAGGTCTGCCATACAGGTGTTGACTGACGTCGTGTCTTGCTGGTTCGTGATGTAGACTTTCACGTGGTGCCAGCGCATCTTTCCGTCTGAACCTCGCCATGTCGCAGTGAAGTGGCCTCCGTGCCACTGTGAACCCTTATCAAGGGGAACCGTGTCGTATTGAAGAGCAACAGGTCGCTCTTCAATGGCCTTCTAAAACTCGATGTCCCTCCGGACGAGTACTTGTTGCCATGCCAGCTCAACCTGCCGCCGCGTCGCTTTTACATTTCGCAATGTGAGAAGCATTCTTGGAATACGCCGGATCTTCACCTTTTCCGACATCAGGTAGTCGACCGTTTTCATCAAGTCGACGTCTTCAGCATCCTTCAGCACGGATCGTTCGTACGGGATGCTATCGACCAGAACGCAATACGAATCCCGTAGGCAGGAAAAGTCCTGAGCAACTACTACCGTGCATTGGTAGATGCTCACAGAAGCCGAGGAGTATCCGGTCGCCCCACTACTATAAAATCGCACATTGCTTCAGCCGGACACAAACCGACCAGTAAACCACTGCGACCCCCAAGTATGTAAGACCGTCTGGCAACCCGGAAGGTTGTGGAAGCACTGTAGCTCGCAAGAACGCACAATACATTGAAGGGCAACCCGGAAGGTTGTGGAAGCACTGTAGCTCGCAAGAACGCACAATACATTGAAGGGCAACCCGCCAGATTGTTGTGCCGGTGGCTCGCCGGATATAGTACGACTGGGATGGTATCCCAGTCTACGTTCGGTAGATCCATTTGTTCTAGGGTGGCATATTTTTTGTTCGTGCGTACGTGTGTAAACCCTGTTTTGAGTGATTTAACACAGCACGCCGCCATCCGACACTTTTTTTTTTTTTTGATATAGACAAGCAAGCTTGTTACCATAAGAAACTAGTATGGCGCTTTCTTTTGTTTGTGGGCACTAGCGGAACTCACCTGCTTTGGTAAGTTTCATGTAGTACGCTGCCAACTACTAATTTTTAGCGTTTATTGTGGTTTAGAGGTTCGGTGTTTTAGGGTCTCCGGTTGACCATTGAGGCTGTGAGGCGGGTGGTATGCGGGTAGTAGGTATGCTTATACACTTTAACTACGGCTAGCCATGTTTGTAAGTGTTGCGACCGACACCAAGAAGAAATTCGCTTTGAATTTAGCCTTTTTTAGTACCAACAATGCATTGTTAACACAAAAAAGAGAAGCGAAGGGCATACTCCGTAAGTGTGCAGCAGGAACAGGCCGGTGATCCACGTGCCGCGCTCGACGTTTACGACGGTGTTGACGACGAGCACGGACACGACGAGCATAACCGTGCAGAACGGGCGGAAGTTCAGGTCGAGGGCAGCCGGCCCGGTGGCGAGGGGTTCAGGGTTCTCTCCGTTGAGCGCCCAGGAGAGGAGGACGAGGAACGGGATCACGAAGCTCGCGATTTGGATGGAAGACCCAACCGCGACGCCGATCGCGATGTCCATCTTGTTGCGCATGGCCATCATGATGGCCGACGCGTGCTCGCACACGTTGCCGACGATGGGGATGAGCACCAGGGAGATGAACGGCTTCGAGATCCCGCTCGTCTTCGCGAATGGCTCGAGCGCCCCGACGACAAGCTCCGACTCGAACGCGATCAGCACCGTCACCGCGGCCAGCGCAAAGACAGCGAACAGCGGGTCGAACATCGGCTCGTCGTCTTCATCGTCGCTTTCGTCCCCCGCGGGATCCTCGTCATCCCCCAGCAGCTTCGACTTCTCCATGGGGTACGCATACTCCGCGGACTTCGGCGCCGCCTCGAAGTGGTGCTTATTGCTCGACTGGTAATACACGAACACGAAGTAACTCGACACTAGAAGGATGCTCGAATACCTGCTGACCGTCAGGATCACGTGCTCTCCTTCGACCGTCGAGTACAGCAGCTTGTTGTTTTCGTCGGCGACGTAAGCCAACGCGGTGGGGATGAGGAAGGCGAAGGAAGAAAGGAGGAGCAGCGACGAGTAAATGTTGATGCCCGTCCGGTTGAAGGTCGCCTTCCCGCCGGCGGCTATGAACGAGGTCCCCAGCACGAGCAGCATGTTCCCGAGGATGGACCCGAGCATGCTCGCCTTGATCACGTCGAACATGTGCTTCCGGACCGCCGCGATGCAGATGATCACTTCCGTCGCGTTTCCGAACGTGATGTTCAGAAAAGCGCCCAGCGTGTTCCCCAACGAGCACGCCAGATCATCCGTCAAGTCTCCTGTAGGTCGAGTGTAAGTTCACTTTGAGATCCGAGGCTTGATAGTCTCCGGGTGACCATTTTGTCGAAAGGTTCCTGTAACGTATAGTATGTTACTGTGCGTATCGTATCTGCGGTAGTGGCAGTACGTGTGCTTGTGCGTGTGTCTTTGTTGCCTATTGCCGACTATTCGACGTATTGTGGTACTAAGGTTCGGTGGTTTGGGTCTCCGGTTGAAGGTCACTTCCCGGCGGCGGCTGTGAACGAGGTCCCCAGCACGAGCAGCATGTTCCCGAGGATGGACCCGAGCATGCTCGCCTTGATCACGTCGAACATGTGCTTCCGGACCGCCGCGAATGCAGATGATCACCTCCGTCGCGTTTCCGAAACGTGATGTTCAGAAAAGCACCCAGCGTGTTCCCCAACGAGCACGCCAGATCATCCGTCAAGTCTCCTGTAGGCGGGTTATCTTCCGCGTGCGTTGCGTTCCAGGGGAGGAGGACGGTGTGCGCGAAGGTTACAGCCGTCCTGGATATGCGGGGTGGGGTGGGTGGTTGAGGGGGGGGGAAATCTGCTAAGTACCCCAAAACCCTGCAAAAAATGTTGGCCGGAAATAAACCTGGCGGTTTTGCCCGGTTTTTGGGGGGCGCCAGGTTTATTTCCTGGCCAACACTTTTAGAAATACGGTATGTAAAAATACTCGACGTAGCTGCTTCGACTCCGAATGGAAGGGGGGAAATTAGAGGTAAGGGGCAAATACAATACAAACACAATCTGATTTGTTCTTCGCTTACACCACCGTGTGTTGTTTTCTCACTCAGGACTTTTGACCTGTTGTGTTTGTGTGATGTGTCGTGTAGGGGTAGACCCGCATGACCTCACGTCCGTTCAACACGTGGTTCGGTAGTTACAGCACTTTGGATCTGTTCTTTGTCGGCAGCATCGTCGAGCATTTCCTTTCAAGCTGGCGCTTATGTAAAACAACTGGCACACCTAAGATGGCGGCAAGCGGGATGAGGCCGACGAAGCCGAGGACGAAGATCGCGCCCTCAGACGCGAAAAAGTACGCCGGGAAGCTCGCGAGCACGGCCAGCAGCAGGGTGTTGAGGTACTTCGGCCCTTCGTCGGCTTGGCCCATGAGCAGCGTGCGGACCTGCCCAATGAGCGGTTTGCCCTCTTTCCGCAGGACGCCGCTCACGCCGAGCTTCGACGCCGCCCCCGCAATGAGAGGCACACGGTAGCTGTTCGACCCGAAGTGCACGAACGGACTCCGCGGCAGCGTGACACGGCCCGACTGCCTTCGCATGGAATGCTCCTTCTTCAGCCCCCCGGAGCCGTAGTCTCCCAAAGGCATCTTTTCCCACGCTTTTCTCTTTCCCCTTCTCCCTCCGCCTCCCCTGTCCCAGGACCTACGCAGCCAGTTTTCAGTGCGTTTACTGTGGTTTAAAAGTTCGGTGTTTTGGGGTCTCCGGTGACACCTCCATCGGCAGAAGCTGAAGTAAAAATTAGTATGGCGCTTTCTTTTGTTTGTGCGCACTAGCGGAACTCACCTGCTTTGGTGAGTTTCATGTAGTACGCTGCCAACTACTAATTTTTAGTACGAACAATGCATTGTTAACACAAAAAAAAGGTGCGGACGGTTGATGCGCGGGCATCTCCCTTGCCCGCTCCCGACGAAGCGGGTGCCCTGGACCGTTGAGGCTTCGGAGTCGGATAGTAAAAAGCTGCTTCTCCTTCAGAATGGAATTGCCCCTACACGGTGGGGTCCAGCCTCAGAAGCTGGGGTTAAAACCGGAGTTTAGAAACCGGGTGTCACGCCCAGGATAAGCATGGGCTGGGTTGAGCCTCGGAAGCTGGAGGTTTAAAGCTGCAGTTTTATAAATCGGCTGAATTTCCACGCGTTTTTTTTGTGTTTCCGACGATCCGAATGGACGTACAGATTGGTGTCTTTCGACCTTTTGGATGCTTGTGAAGTTCAGCTTAGTGTGTGCTTGTGGTGATCGGTGGGGTTCCCAAAAGAAAATGTTCCGTGTTATCGTATCTTCGAGCTAGACTTGATCTCGTGCATTAGCCAAGTGGCCCATTCTGTTGCTTTTCCGCTGGGCTCCTGATAGCGGACTCGCGCGCAAACAGACCGTATGACTGCTGTACTTGTCTGTACGTTACCTCACTCTGTCCAAAGATGCGCGTGAGGTTGGCTTCGGGTCCGTAGCATAGAATATGTCGTTCATCGCCAGCCGTCAGGACATGATCTGCACTTCCTCGGTGGTAGCAGCCTTCTACGGCGCACTCGTTGCGGGTTTTGAACGGCATAATGGCTCTACGGGTGAGTGCTTGGAGGAGATCCGTAGCTCCATGCAGGTTCCGCAGCGCCCGCAGGGCTTGTGCGCTGAGGCAGCGAGGTGGTACGTCGGTAGATAGTCGATTACGGACCGCGGTGTCGCGACTGTCGGTACGGTTTCTCCTCGCGAAGAGTCCGTTTTCTTCGAGTTGCACCAGGTCACCATTGTTGTCTTCGGTATCGTCTTCTTGCCACCGTTGGCACAGCCTGGCAACGTTGGCCTTGCGGTAGCACCATTCGACGTTGAATGTGCTGCTTTTTTGGTAAGCGGCGTTTGCTGCGACGTCTGCCGCGTTGATGTCGGCATTGTCGCTGTGTCCCCTGGCCCACTGCACATCTGGGAGAGTACACAGCACCATGGCGACCGGGTCCCCTTTGCGGGGGTTCCTTAACCGGGCGATGGCGCTCATGCTGTCGCTTCGCGGCTTGGCCATCGCGTGGGGCTTGACTTCCTTCAGTGCAGTCGCTAGAACCATCATCGCACACAATTCTGCTTGTGTGCTCGAGCTGATCCTCCCATGGATCTTCGCACCGTAGGCCCTGCCGTTGACGCAAATTCCGACAGCGCCTCTGCCTTCTTTTTCCAGGTAGCTCCCGTCGGTTGCTACTCTGACGACATCGCCGCTTGCTTCAGCTTCTCTGAGCGCCCTCTCGGTCCATGTTATGACGTAGGGCTTTCGCACCCTCCGCGGTGGGCGCAGCTCGAATCCGGTTGCTGGGATTCTGCCTTCCGTCAGGTCGGGGTGGGCGGCCAGGTAAGCCCTTACCTTTTGCTGTTCAGAGAAGTCCTTTATCGGTGTCATTCCGTATCCAAAGGAGCAGGCCGGATATCCTGAGATTCCATTGCTTCCATGGTGTCTTGGGATGAGTTTTGTGTAAGCGGCTTGCAACTTGGGGTGCGTCGGGTCGAAGCACTTCGAGACTGCCTGTATGGCGAGCGTTGGCAGCGCATAGCTTCTGTAGAGCTCACTCTTGCCTCGAGTGGAGCAGTAGTAAGACTGCGAGATCATTGCACAGACTCTGCTGAAGCGTTCGACTCTTTTCCGATTACGTGCACAGGATGCGTGGTCGTTGTCTCCGTGTAGGCATCCCCCGAGAAGTCTAGTGGACAGCCGCGTCGTCACCGTGCCAAGACCGGGAATCGGTATCTTGCTGACCCTCGAAGCGACCACCACTAGCTTTCTTCGGGCCAACTTAAAGCCCCTGCTTGTCATCCAGTCGTTGAGCACCTGTACTTGAACCGGGACCGATTTGACCGCTGCGAGAGA
Source organism: Diplonema papillatum (assembly GCA_030068145.1). Lineage (NCBI taxonomy): Eukaryota > Euglenozoa > Diplonemea > Diplonemida > Diplonemidae > Diplonema > Diplonema papillatum. Next base: position 8,653 of record JAPJBO010001731.1, read on the forward strand.
TGTAAGGTCGTCAACGTAGGCTTTGCACTGTGTGAGGTCTGGCGGGTCCGCTGTGTAATACAGGTAGAGTATCACGCTCAGTGGGGAACCCTGCAGCAGTCCTCTCCTCAGCGCCATAGGCGGGGTAAAACCTTCGTTAGTGGTCAGCGTATACCACTGCGACTCTAACACTGCCTCGATCGATCTCGCCCACTCGTCTCCGAAGTCGTTGCGTATTTTTTCCAGTAGCTTGTCGTGTGGTACTGTGTCGTAGGCTGCTTCGATGTCAGCGATGACAACTGCTGGGTCCTCTTCGTCGCCGCCGTCCATCCATTCTTGCGCCCGCTGGAGGATCTCGAGGGTGGCATGCTGCCGCTGGCATCCGTATTGGAAGTCTTTGGCTTTAATCCGCTCAATGCAGAGGTCTCGGATCTTGAGGTAGACGCAGACGTGGAGGAATTTTAGCATCAGTGGCATGATGGCAATTGGTCGGTAGGCGTTCGGGGAGGTTTTTGGGATGCCGGGTTTCGAGATGAGAAAAATCCATGACAGCGCATGTTCGTGCGGGATTCCGGCTTCCAGCCACTCGTTAAAAGTGTCAGCTACAGTCGTAATTTCTTTTGGGCGGAGTGTGGATAAGAACGTTGCCGACAGGTCGGTCGTCCTAGCCTTCTTCTTCACGAATGGAATCGCTGTCTCTACGTCTTCCGGCGACAGTTTGTGGTGTCTCTCGGTCTCCTCTTTTTTTTCCATCGGTCTAGGGGCTCGCGTTGCTACCGCGTCGTATCTGCTCTGGAACCGGTCAACTACGGCGGCGACATTCAGGACTCTCGGGGGCTCGTACGGTCGTCGTTGTTGGAGGGCGTGGTTGCTGGTTTCGCCCCTGGTGGCGTAGGCGATTCGTTTCCGAATGTCGCTGACCTGGCGGTTCATCTCCTTCTTGTCGGCTTCGTCGGTGGCATTGCGTCGCTTCAACATCCTCGTATTTAACGCTCGCTGGAGTCGCGCAATCTTCGTCGTGCGGTATCGGGGCGGCCGGTATGCGATTGGGCTTAGCATTGTTGCCATGAGGCCATCGAAGTCGTCTGCGGTTGGTCGGTCGTTTTTGGGGTATCTCATGGGCGGGATGATCTTTACGATCGTGTGGTCGTATTCAAGGCTGATCGCTGCATGGTCACTGCCTCCGGTGAACCGGGCTGATTCGAAGGTGCAGCTTGTGTTGCGGGGAACAAAGACTCTGTCCAGCGATGTATCTGCGTTGCTCCTGTGGTATGTAGTGCGTCCTCGCACCAGTTCGTCCCCTGCGTTGCGTCTGACGATTCCCTCGACTGTTGGTGTGGTGTTGCCGTTGAAGTCGCCGGTAACTACGTATTCTCCCACGCAGCGCCTCATGGTGTTGACGATCCAGCTGCCGAGTGCCTCCGCCTCTGCCCTTGGGGTGTTGTTCACCACATACACTGAGATCACCCGCAGGACGTGTTCCCCGATTTTAAGATCGGCAAAGCAGCACGAGCGGTGGGACCCAGTCCGCAGTACTTGCATCGTAGAGTCAGTTCGAATCAGAATGCTGCTGCGTGCGATCCGCTTCTGTCCATTCGTCTCTGTTGCTGTGACTAGCGGGTTCCAGCCCTTGAGGAGCGCCACGTCTTCAAATACGCGGGGATCCCTTCCAATCTCACTCGCTGTGAGGATGTGTGTTCTGGGTAGGAGGTCGAAGTAGGCTACCAGGCTTTTCTTGCAGCAGGAGTTGCAGCTAGCGATGCGCACTTTGCTTTGGCCGGCGTTGTTACGACGATGGTCTGCGATGATACGATGGTTTTCGGGGTTGTTTTGGGTGCCTCCACGGGGGAAGGTAGGTGGGAACATGGTGAGCTGAACTGTTGATTGGTTGGTTGAGGAGTTGGGCTGCTGTAGCGCTACTCGCGGCTCGGTGGTAGGCAGGTGTAGTGCCCCCGACACGGTGCTGAGTGGTGCATCTGGTAGAATCGGTGGATGATAAGTTGAGGTAGGGATGATCAAGTTGGGAAGGCGGGCGTCGCTCCGTGCAGTGATGGGTGTTGGCAGGAGGGGCACAGATGATGATGCGAGGGCTGGGTTTGGGAAGAGGGGAGGCCCAGCTGATGTCGTGGGCGCGTTAACTTGAATTGGCGGTGGTTGTGGTTGTGGTTGATTGTCGATAGGGCTGCAGTTGGTCGTCTGCGACACAGGGCTTGACGTCGTCACTGCTTCGGTAGGTTGATATTACAGCCTGGGTGGGGTTCTCGGTGGTGGTGTCCATCCGGCTTCGCCGGGAGCTGCTCGTTTTGTTCCACGCCTTTCTTCGTCATGTTTGTCCTGAGACACTTCCCCCTCTTCGATCTGCGGCGGACCGTCGTCTTCTTCGTCATTGTTCTGCTCCTCTGTGTTGGTTACGTGCGTCGCTTGCTGTTGGTTGCCGTCGTCTTCTTCTGCAATTCCGCTTTCGTCGTCACTGGTGTCCTCCGCCAAATTAGGTTGGGCGTCCTCGGTGTCCGGCTTCATGAGGTGGCCGATCTGCCCAAACCGCAGCACGTTCCCGAAAGGGGTTGCAAACGGGATCCTGGCGAGATCTGCTTCGTCCACAGGGTCGAGACCCTCCACGACATATGCAACGAAGCCCGGCCGCAGTCCGAACACCGGATACACCCGCAGTTGTTGACCAATCTGGGGGCGTATTGCTGCTGTGGCTAGCGCCCCGGAGATCTCCAGCGTGTGGAAAGTCCTGTCACAGCCCGTCAAGCCGAATTTTCCTTTCGATCTCTCCACGAACTGTTGTCGTTGATCTTCACGTCGGGCTTTGGTGACGATGTATCTGTCGCCGTGTTTCAGGGCCATTCCCGACGGGTCTAACAGCTCTGCCAGGTCCGTCCACTTGCCTTCAGTGTCAGGGCGCACCTTTATAAGGTATTCGTTTGCGCCTGTGCGCAGGACGCGGGCGTCCATCCTGGTGTCCTCGAGGGCCCGCATCACCTCGTGGAATGGGAGGATCGTGCTGTCTTTCCGTGCTTCTGCGCGTTGGAACGTTTTCAGCTCAGTCCATCCCGGTTCTGGGAGTGCCCACTCTGCGTAGTACGCACTATATCCGGCTTCGCGGACCGCTTGAAAGATGGCCTTCTCGTCGCAGTTCTCCTTTACCCGTACCAACTTAATGGCGTTCGAGCGGAAGAAACCGGCTGCGTTCCGTACGTCCTCGATGGCTGCCTCGCCTCCCATTTTTTTTGAAAAGGTTGCCGAACCCTTCCGCTGGTCCACGGCATCCACATGCAGCACAGAGGAATGTTGGGCTGGAACTTGAGCTTAAAAAGTTGCATAACTGGCAACGGATCTTGCGCGGGCCCCGACGCAAACGCGGGGAGACGAGCGAGAAATCCTCCGGCTCCGGCCTGGGAGACTCACCCAACGATCGATCGCGCGGCGCCGCTGCGGCGGCGTGCTGCGGAGGACCCTTCCGTCCCACCATCCTGCTGCTGCTTCCCGTTCAACGTTTCCCCCTCGAGTTTTCCCGAAGTTGTACCGGCCAGATGGATCACACCACTGAAAACACAAGGCCGAACGCTGAGAAACTCATAAGGAGCCCAACAAGGAAGGACAAATGAGTAGAAACGGCAGCATGTCTACGAATCAGTTAGAAAGTTTTCTCCGTGCGAAAGGAGCCACCATTAGACAGACCTACGAAGAAAAAAAGCGGGAGCCTGGCGAGAGAGAAGCTGCCTTCGTTCTGCGAAAAAGAAGAAGAAAGAGAAAGCGTTGGGGAAAAAGGCTCCCAGGCGATGGTGAAAGCAAGCCCCGAGAAAGGATGTTTGCGGTTTTTTTTTTTGTATAAGCACCTGCTTTGTAGGAAATGCTTGAGGAGACTGCCAGTTGCGATAGATCAAAGGAGGTAAATGTGCTGTAGCCCACACGAAACACAGGTAACCCTGGGTTTAGTGGCCAGCGGCGTAAGCGTTCAACAAAAAAGACCCACTTTGTAGTTGTATTGTTTTCTCCCCCTCTAGCCTCCTTCGAAGTAAGCACAAGGCAGTCCCTCGAGTATTTTCTTCTTTTTTTTTTCCGGCTGGAGCTAGAAGTCTTTCACAGGAAGAGGGGGGGGGGGTTGCAAGAACGTGCTTGGAAGGGGTATGTGCTCAACACCGCACTGGTCCCATCTGCACCGTGGGAACGGTCCTTTAAGCCTCGGACGTAAGGCGGTCCCCATCAACAACGCGGAAACAGAGCATATCTGCAGACAGGGCAGGGTGCGAGCTTGGTTTGTCAGGCGGCTGTTCGCAGCATCACAGCTAAGACCGCCCGTGCAACCAGAGCACAGGAAAATCCGTCAGGGGGGGTAAACTCTAAGAATGTCGTCCCTCTTCGAAGGGACGTCCCTGAATGACTTTTTCTAGACTGTTTCGATTTTTTCTCTTTTTCTAGGAAGATCGTGACAGTTAGGTGCCAGGGAAAGCCTGCTACACGGGAGCCAAGCTTCACGTGTTCAGCGGTACTGCAGAACCACGGGCCTAAGCCGGCAGCCGCTGCTCAACGCGGTTGTAGGGGCCTTCTCCCCGTGACGGATTCGCCTGTGCTCTAGAAGCACGGGTGGTCCTGGCTGTGACGAGCTACGAACAGCCGCCTGACGGGTCAAGTGGCTACCGACTTCCCAAACTAAAGCATCGATTGGGGCTTGGCGCTCGCGTTGAACACAAGCTCGTCGAGACAGTCAGCCGCAGGGCAGCGCGGACGGGGGTTGTGGCACTGTGCTGCCTCCGACTTTGCAAGCTGTGGTTGACCGTCACGTTCCTGGACTAGGAGCGGCCTTTTTCTTCTTCTCTTTTTTTAGCCACATGCAATGTGTGAGGAAACGGAACTGCCCAAGTAGGACCTGCTGATCATGATCATTTGTCAATATGCCACCTGAAACCATGTCCAGGATTTGGGCTCAGGGTAGTGCGGTCAAGTGGTCATGGGCACCACTGCTAACCATGGTTAGGCGAAAGCGCAACATTTCGAGAATGGAGCTGGATATCACCAGCCTTGCGTGAAAGGTCCAAGATTTCCTTGTATGCACACGTACACTTGGGCAGGCAACCATTGTTGTGTCATGTACTCAGCTGTAGAGACAAATTTGCAGCATTGCGTGTGTGGTACTCGAGAGGATTAAAGTATGGGTAAATACGTCGCCCAGTGGTGTGGGGATTGCAAGAACGTGCTTGAAATGGGCATGTGCTCAACACCGCACTGGTCCCATCTGCGCCGTGTTTCGGTCCTTTAAGCCACGGACACAATAAGGCGGAACATCATCAGCGCGGAACCTGAGTGTCTGCAGACAGGACAGCGGTGTGAGTCTGGTTTGTCAGTCGGCTGTTCGTAGCTCGTCACAGCCAGGACCACCCGTGCTACTAGAGCACAGGCGAATCCGTCACGGGGAGAAGGCCCCTACAACCGTGTCTGAAGATAATGAGCCGAAATGTAAAACTGTGTCGTTCAATTCCTTTTTGTCTTAAAATCCCCGATGGAGGGAGCCATTTTCGGGAGGCTGTACGACGGTTTCTCAAAAGCTAGCCCTCAGAAAAACTTTCACTCTAAAAACTCCGGGGATTTTAAAGTCTCCAGGTGACGATTGGTGGTGAGGTTCTCCTCCCTGCCTCCTTGATCTGATTCCCCCCACCCTGTGCCAGCCGAACGTTTTTCCCCGTTGCAGGAAGTAGGGCCTCGGAAATCCTTCAGAAAACCAAAAGAAAGCAGCCCCAAAAAAAACAGCCCGACTAGACCCAACCCCGCAGGGAGCCTAGCAACATCCGGAGTGCGTATGTGTATCACCTGTGTGGTAATTTCCAGAGTACGCTTGCCAACCGTCACTTTTTGATAATGACAACCGCGGTTGTTACCCATAAGAAACTTGTACTGGGTCGGTGTTGGTTGAAAAAAGGGGCCGGGAAACGCGTGAGCCGTAAAGGACCTGAGGATCTTGGATTCTGGGGTTCGAGCCGAAATCGGGTCAGAGCGGGTCAGATCGGGAACACTTTACTCCTGGGGTCTGGTGAAGTCGCACTCCCGCAGAATCAGGCCTTACGTTCAGCATGCTGAACGTACTGATTTCAGCACGTTAATTTTCTTCGTTTCTTTTTAGAGTGAAAGTTCGCTTGAAACTCCGGGGTTTTAAAGTCTCCGGGTGACCTTCGTCGTTAAGGGAAGAATTTCTAGCGTTATTTGTGGATTAGAAGGTCGGCATTCTTTGTGCTCTGAGTGTCGCAAGAGTGGTGGTTACACGAGGTAAGAGGATCGGTGGGTACCTTGGTCGTTGGTCATTGGTGGTTTCGGCCATTGTTCACATACCTTACTTACGGTAGGCCCTCCTCAGTATGGTGCCGCGGTAGGTGGCTGTCTGTCTTCTTGGTACCGTCTGACCGTCTCTTTTCGTGTATTTGTGGTGCTGCTTATGGTTTGCGCAGGTTGAATATCCGTAACTATATCGTATTGCAATACGGGTGGGGTGCTACGGTTTTTGTACACATGCTGCATCAGTACGTGTACACGTGCTGACATCAGTACGTTATCAGCACGTATTATCTTTTCTGCAGATTCATCAACCGCAGTACCGGGGATTCCGGTCGGCAGATCCTGCTGTTGCTTACCACCGCGACTCCGAAGGGTTTGAGGCCGGAGAGGCAAAGGCAAAGACATGCAACACTGGCAGGTGAGCTCCCTATGATCTATTTCTATTGAGCAATTTACCTTATAGCCAGCAGGTACAATTGAAATTCCCTAACAGCCAGCAAAAACAAATTTAATTCCCTTCGAGCCAGCAAAAACAAATCTTTTTCCCTTCGAGCCAGCAAAACAAATTTAATTCCCTTCGAGCCAGCAAAACAAATTTATTCCCTTCGAGCCAGCAAAAACAAATCTTTTTCCCTTCGAGCCAGCAAAACAAATTTAATTCCCTTCGAGCCAGTAAAAACAAATTTATTTCCCTTCGAGCCAGAAAAATAAATTTAATTCCCTTCGAGCCATCACAACAAATTTAATTCCCTTACTGCCAGCAAATACAAATGGAATTCCCTTCGAGCCAGCAAAAACAAATTTAATTCCCTTCGAGCCAGCAACAGCAGGGGCCGAGCTTGACCTGGCGAGGTTTTGGCCAAACTCGGTCAAAGTCGGTCAGCAGTGGTAGTCTAAAATTAGCAAGCAACGTTTCCAGCAACGCTTCCCACAGCAGCTGGCAGTAGCCTGGGAACCCCAGCTGCACACGCTGCTCTGTTTACGGTGTGCATCAACCCGTCTCAGACCGCAAGACGCCCTGCCACAGTGCTTCATGCGGAAGTGTGGCTTCGGAGCGCCGGTTCTGCCTGCCGGTGTTGAACTAGGCTGGCCAGATCCGAAAAAGAGGTTGAAAAAATCTCGGTCAGGGGTCTTTTAAAGAGGGGCCGAGCTTTCTTTGTCAAGCAAGCGAATTTTAGAGTTACATGCAAGTTTGTTTTTACTGGTTCCGATACTGGGTCACAAAGAGGAAGCAAAAGACGGACACCAAATGTGACATAAATCTGCTAAAACACCAGATTGAGAACCAAATCTGCAGCATCAACTTGTGTTGCCTTGCTGGCTTGTTGAGGGGCTGCTCTTGCTGTCGATCTCCAGTGCTGCACAGCATTGCGACAAGCCAATTATTCCTCCAGCGACGCGTAGTGCAGCCTCCTTGGGTTTGCACAGAATTTTGCAATGTATTTTGCCAGTGTCTCTTCGTCAATGCCTCGTGCCCCCATTTTACACTCCACGCCAACGAAAAGAACAGTTGCCAGATTGTCAGCAGCCAGCTTGCGCAACCTTGTCGACACCAACCGAAGTTTGGAAAACAAGCGCTCCACTGATGCGGATCCCAGAGGAAGGATGGAGGCAAGCTGGAGAAGTTTGCAGGTTGCCGGGTACTTCACGGACAGGTTCCCTGTTGTGAAGCGCTGAATCACAGTGTTGAGATCCGAGAGACCCAACTGACGAATCTCGGCACAAACGCTTGCACACTCAGATATGATGGCAGTTTTGTGTGCTTGGATCCACTTTGGCGGATGCACTGCCGGCGCTTCAAAATCTGGACAGGTATATTTGTCTGTGATGCCTGGTCCGACTGACATGTAATGGTCAGCAATCGAGGAAAGGGAATCCTGGACACCTGTCCCTGTCAGGCTCCATCCAGTACGGTTGAGCAGTTGTTGTGTGGAAGGCCATGAAGGAGTGAAATAAATTTGTGAATTTGCAAAAGGAGCCAAAGTTGTCAGCCAGACCCAACAGGGCTGAGAGGGTCGCCCTCCAGCTCCCAGGCCGAGGTTGCCGGACCCAGTTTCCCCCCCCCAAAAAAACCTCCCCAAAAATTCAAAATCATAGTTTTTTTTTTTTTTTTTTTTTTTTGCCTGACCGAGTTTTTTCTGGTTTAAAGTGCAAGCTCGGTCAGCTGACCGAGTTTACATGCATAAGCTCGGCCACTGTGTTAGGGAATTAAATTTGTTTTGCTGGCTCGAAGGGAAATAAATTTGTTTTTGCTGGCTCGAAGGGAATTAAATTTGTTTTGATGGCTCGAAGGGAAATACCCCATTTATATTTCTTTTTTGCCTGACCTTACGTACTGGTTTTCAGTAGGTATTTAGCTCCAAGACAAAAGAGTTGTGTAAGCCCTGCGCAGAATGCATAGTCGTCACCTTTTTTTGTTTGCCACTGGCTGGCCGCCACTGGTGGTTCGATGGCTCGATGGCTCAGAATGGCTGAGATTTCGAAAGGTTTTTTTGGTGAAAACCCTGGGGTGGGGGAGCAAAAATGCCGAAAAACCGCGTAAAACCTATGGGTTTCGCCTCATTTCCGTTTTTTAGCGACCCCCCCCCCCCCCCCCCCCCCCCCTCCCAGAATCGGGCCTGTCTCTGGCTTTTCTGGTTTGCTTGTGCGCTCTGCAATCGTCGGTGGAATTCAATAAACCACCCGGGAAACGTGTCAGTTAGACTTTGGCGGACACTTGCCGGCATAGCTGAGAACCCTCCCCCACCTTTATATTTCTTGACGGACAGATGACGGCATCGCAGACCGTGGCTTTATCCTGTAGGCTACTGTGGCCGGCGCCTCGCCCCCCCTCCCCTTGTTTTCCCGGCAGCGACATTTGGCGGCACGGCAAACCATAAGAAATAAGGCCCGAGACCCCTCCCCCTAGGCCGGACATTGTCCGCCAAAGTCTAACTGATACGGTCCCTCGTGTAAACTATGTTCCCCGAAGCCATAGTTCTTATTCCCGGATGCGATTTTGGTAGCCACAGAAGAGTCCATATTTTAGAGTTATAGCTCGCTTGAGAATCCGGGATTTTAGAGTCTCCGGGGTGACCTTCGTCGAATGGGTTCTTTTAAAGCTAAATACGTACTGGGGTGGGTTTGGGGGGGGCATGCATGGCTTCTTTCGTGTACACTTTACTTGTTTGCTTTGGCAAGTCAGGTTCGAAACAATTTGTAACCGACACCAAGATCTCACTAGTTGGGGTATCATGCTCATGCCGCTTCTCGTACTTGGCCTGCCCTGCCGTGCGCAGAAGCTCGTCCTCGTTTTGGCAGCCATGGAAGCGACATCCTTCCCCGTTTTTGGCAGTTTTTCACCCCTTCCTGGTCGTGGACCATGGTCTTGCACTGGGAACCCCAAAGTGCCTACACGTTAGAAAAGTACGCCAAGAGCAGTGGAGAAAAGTCAGCGGACAGACAGTAGTAGCTATTTATTCACCGAGAGAAAAGTCGTTTTCTTGCACGAGGTTTTCCAGATTGCCACGAGAGCCCGCAGGGCTCGAGTGGCAATCTGGAAAACCGAGTGCAAGAAAACGACGTCTCGAGGTAAGAAGATTGCTTTACTGCCGCATCACCTGACTTTTCTGCGTCCGAGAGAGCTACGCACAGGGTGTGGGGGACGCCGAAGGCCAAGAAAGATGGCGTGCCACACACCAGCTACTGGCCAAGTTCCTGTCGTGTACAACAGCACAGTCGGCTCACACAATGTACGCTGCACGTCAGCTTCCCAAGTTTCCATGGCACTGGCGGTCTCCGACTCCTGCTCCGCATCCTGCAACGAATGAGCTGGTCCTGCCATTCGAATCATTCTTCCGTTCGCTCAGTAGTGTCAGATCATGCGCGTCAACCTTGTCCCTTGCTGTTCTTTGGCACTGTGACTTCCACAGGAGTGCACCTGAATTGCCCACGAAGACACCGGATTGCCCACGAATGCACCTGTATTGCCCACAAATGCACCTGGAAACCAAAACTGCTATGCGTGCAAGAAAAGTAGTTATGCGTGCAAGAAAAGTAGTTATGCGTGTAAGAAAAGTAGTTATGCGTGTAAGAAAAGTAGTTATGCGTGTAAGAAAAGTAGTTATGCGTGCAAGAAAAGTAGCTATGCGTGTAAGAAAAGTAGCTCTCAAGGATGCAGAAAAGTCAGGTGACAGGCAGTAAAAGCCTTTACTTCTCGCGAAACTTCGTCGTCTTGTTGCGTTAGTGGTATGGTCCTTTGACAGAGTGAGCCGATGCCTCTCATCTCACCTTTAAAACACGGCTGAGTCACGCATGCTCTTGACAGACGCTAGCGTCCGACATTTCGCACGCGCGTCGCAGTCGTTGGGTGGTATTGACAAGGGGTTTCTTGGGACACTCGGATGAGCTTCGTTACCTCACCGCCGCAGGTTCCCCCCTGCCCTGGGAGGTCTGCTTGGCTGCCTTCGGTTTGCGTCTCCGTGTTGGTGTTGTTGCTTCGCTTTTGGGCTCCTTCTTCGGCTTGGGACGGTCCCAACGTCCTGATCTGCTCTTGGCGCCCGTCTTCCGCTCTTTCTACGCCGTCTTGTTGCGTTCGTGGAGAGTCACTTGCATGCAAATGAGTACCACACTATGCCAGCTTTTTCGCTACGTGACTCCAGAAGGGTCACTTTTTCCGCGCTTTCGGCGCGGTGCGCCTCTAGTCGGTTGCAACCGTTGTTGGCAGTTGCTCACGAGTTCATAATCCGAAAAACCGCAAAACTTCTTGACTTCCCACAAAACCCAGAGGGGGGGTACCATGCTACACGGGAGCCAAGCTTCACGTGTTCGGCGGTACTGCAGAGCCCCTACCTACGGGTCAAGTGGCTACCGATTTCCCAAACTAAAGCATCAAGGCTTGGCGAACCTTGGGGCTTGGCTCTCGCGTTGAACACAAGCTCGTCGAGACGGTCAGCCGCAGGGGTGGTTAGATGCTCGTTTAAAGCGGGACACCGGCTGCAGAATGCGAAAACGAAAACAAGGCGAAATCACCTCCACAAGGCAATGCCCTTGCGGACGGAGGGGGAGGAGGGTTACTTGGGAAAAGGGGGGGGCTTCACGGCAAACCTCGGGTATCCGTTGAGAGCTCGGAGCAGGACTTTTGCCCGATGAAGGACGCATTTCAAAGACTTGTGTCAGATATTTTCCAAGAAAGCAAACGGCGACCACTTTCGGCCATTCTTTGGCCTCTCACCCGCGAACTTGACACCCGCGATCCTTCTTGATTTAACTACCAATACAGTGGGTGGTAGTTCGTCCGGAAGTGGTTAAGGAAAAACATCAGAACCCCCAAAAGCAGCCTGGTTCCCGTTCGGCGAAGCGCGACGTCCGCTGGCGGCGAGGGAAGAGGGCGGAGCTTCAAGCCTGAACCGTGTTCTACGGATGTCCGACATGGCGCAAGCTTCTTCGGGACGAGGAAGCGATTCCCCAATGCCTCCAATCATTCGCTTTACCTGGCGTAACTCCTGTTTTGGTTCCAGCTATCCTGAGGGAAACTTCGGAGGGAACCAGCTACTAGATGGCTCGATGGGTCTTTCGCCCCTGTACCCAGCTTTGACGAGCGATTTGCACGTCAACACCGCAACGGACCTCCACCAGGGTTTCCCCCGGCTTCGTCCTATCCAGGCATAGTTCACCATCTTTCGGGTCCCAACAAGTGTACGTAACCTAACATCCCTTTCCAGTAAATCAGGATCGGGCTGTGCTGCGTCCTCAAGGATTGGCACATCTCCCTTTCAGTGCGCTTGTGGGTTTGACACCCTAAGCCTCGCACACGTGTTAGACTCCTTGGTCCGTGTTTCAAGACGGGTAGTAGAAGATCGCTGTGTCTGACATGAGCCTGCGAGCGTTTAACCACGTCGAAGCGCAAGCTTCTTCGGGACACAACCGGTCGGCGAGGTGGAAGTCTCCTGGAATGAGGTATGCACAGAGAGTCCCATATTTTTACATAAGCGCCAACTTGAAAGGAAATGGTCGACGATGCTGCCCCCGACAAAGAACAGAAGGGATCCCAAGTGCTGTAACTACCGAACCACGTGTTGACGGACGTGAGGTCATGCGAGTCTACCCCGACACGACAAATCACACCAACAAAACAGGTCAAAGTCCTGAGTGAGAAAGCAACGCACGGTGGTGTAAGCGAAGAACAAATCGGATTGTGTTTGTATTGTATTTGCCCCTAACCTCTATATTTCCTCCCTTCCATTCGGAGTCGAAGCAGCAACGTCGAGTATTTCCTCGACAAGCCATTGTTGGCAACATGCCTGTACAGGCCTTGGTGTGAGTCAAAATTTCTTTTTTAAGGAGCGGCGCACTGGTGATTTGGGTCGACCTTTTCGAAAAGGACTGACCTTTCGAGGCCTTGTTGCGTCCTTGCTCGCACGAGTTGTACTGTCAGTCTGGGAACGAGCGCGTCGGCAGGAATCCCTCGGACAAGGCTCAATACCTCCCGGAGGCCGGGGGTGGCGCTGCTACTACGTAGGTATGGTATATACATGCCACCTACAGCCTGTATAGCTACGTAGCATCCTCCTCTGCTGGTACGTATGCACACTACGTCGTGGTATGCCCCATTGCAGTTTACCGAGGGAATTGGAGCAAGACGCATGGCTAGACGAGCACGACCACCTCGAATCGACACCAGAAAGAATTCGGGGTGGGGCTGGCTAATATCCCGGTAAAGGGTAGCACTCCTGAACAAGCCCGAACCAACAGGATCAAAGAATGTCAGGCACACCTTCCCGATTCTTTTTCCCACCCTCCATCCCCCGCGTGACGTCGTCCCAGCGGCGATCATAGCTTGCCTCATGGTCGGTGTTCTTCCCCTTCGTTTGTTACGTAGGATATGGTATATGCACGCCACCTACAGCCTGTATAGCTACGTAGTTTCCTCCTCTGCTGGTACGTATGCACTACGTCGTGGTATGTCCCACCATGCAGTAGCACTACACAGCAGGGATACATGTGCTGTTTGATGTGGTTGTGAGTACTCACCACCTCCTAGCTGCTAGCGGTACGTAGGGTATGGTATATACATGCCACCTACAGCCTGTATAGCTACGTAGCATCCTCCTCTGCTGGTACGTATGCACTACGTCGTGGTATGTCCCACCATGCAGTAGCACTACACAGCAGGGATACATGTGCTGTTTGATGTGGTTGTGAGTACCCACCACCTCCTAGCTGCTAGCGGTACGTAGGGTATGGTTTATACATGCCTGTATAGCTACGCAGTATCCCCCTCTGCTAGTACGTAGTGGCATGCCCCACCATGCAGTGGCAGGATGGATGTGCTGTTTTGATGTGGTTGTGAGTACTCGCCACCTCCTAGCTGCTAGCGGTACGTAGGGTATGGTATATACATCTCATCTACAGCCTGTATAGCTACGTAGTATTCTCCTCTGCTAGTACGTAGTACCATGCAGTGGCACTACACAGCAGGATGGATGTGCTGTTTGATGTGGTTGTGAGTACTCACCACCTCCTAGCTGCTGGTGCTCTGAACGAGTGCTGCCTCCCTCCTGCGATCAATTCGCGTACTTGATGGTGAAGGGCCCGCAAGTGTGCCCGTTGCGGAGCTCGGGGGGCAGGTAAGCGTCGTTGTTGAGCTGGATGACGGCGAGCATACGCTCCGAGGTTTGCGGGTGGATTTTGAAGTCGAGCACGTCGATTCCGGCGTTCGAGGTGGGAAAGAAGACGGCGCTGGTGGGCGCTGGGCTGCCGGTGATGAGGAGTCGCTTCAGCCGGTCGTGGATGAGGCCGTGCGTGACGACGAGGAGACCCCTCTTTGACTCCGTCTCGTCGGCTTTCGTGCGCCGCTCTACCAGCTTCCAAAGGTAGTCAGCGATCTCGTGAACCCGGCGGTCTATGGACGAGGAGTCCTCACGGCCGCCAGGCCACCAACCGCCTTCTGCACTCCAATCGATCTCATCGATGTTAACAGGGTATGCCGGGGAAAGTGCCACTTCGTCCCTGGTTATCCCGTGCACCGGCGGGTGGTCTGCTGGGTCGTCGTCGCGCGTCCCCTCGAAGAGCCCGCCTTCTTCGTACAGCATCGGCAGCGCGTAGTAAGGCACGTCCGGGACCAGCCCGAGCTCTTCGACAGAGCGGACGGCGCGCTTCATCAGGCTGCTGTAGACGCTGCCGATCTTTTCGTGCTCGGGGATCGCGTCGTCGGCGTTCAGGTTGCGGAAGTAGCCCCCCGCGCACCGGAAGGCAAGAGCGCCCAACGGTGTAATCAGCGGATCGGCTTGTCGTTCTGTGTGTGTGTGTGTGTTTGTGTGTGTGGTGTGTGTGTGTGTGTGTGTGTGTGTGTGTGTGTGTGTGTGTGTGTGTGTGTGTGTGTGTGTGTGTGTGTGTGTGTGTGTGTGTGTGTGTGTGTGTGTGTGTGTGTGTGTGTGTGTGTGTGTGTGTGTGTGTGTGTGTGTGTGTGTGTGTGTGTGTGTGTGTGTGTGTGTGTGTGTGTGTGTGTGTGTGTGTGTGTGTGTGTGTGGTGTGTGTGTGTGTGTGTGTGTGTGTGTGTGTGTGTGTGTGTGTGTGTGTGTGTGTGTGTGTGTGTGTGTGTGTGTGTGTGTGTGTGTGTGTGTGTGTGTGTGTGTGTGTGTGTGTGTGTGTGTGTGTGTGTGTGTGTGTGTGTGTGTGTGTGTGTGTGTGTGTGTGTGTGTGTGTGTGTGTGTGTGTGTGTGTGGAATTCATGTATGGGTAACCCCTGTTGCGGAGTATGGCCCAGGCCTTTGGCTTCCTCACGTCACAGCTGACGCTCCTTCTTGCTGCTCGTGATGACCACGCGCTGTCCGGAACTGTAGCTTTGTTTGACAATGGCTACCCGCTTCGTGTCCCGTGTGCTGCTGGCTGCAACATGTATCCGGGGGGAGGCGCCTTCTTGTGCACACGGAGCAGCGAGCCGCGTCGTGTTTGGAACACTTCGCTATCATATTTGATGTTCGCTTCACTGTTGGCCGTGCGCCAGCCGTTTTCTGCCCCCTTCCCCTCCACTCTGCTGCCTCCTTCCAGGCCGCCTCGTAGTATCTCTCCGGCTGTACGCATCCCGCCCACTGCTCATGCGCCTTAACAAACGGGTTCGAGGCTGTGGCGTTCGAGTCGGGGCTCCGTTGGCTCATCGCCCGCAACACCACTTCCGTTCGCGGGGCGAGCTCGGCTCGGCACGTGATGCCCTGCATGACCCCTCCGCCCAGTGCTGTGACGCTAGTGACATTTGCGACGCGCCCGTGATGCCATTTCACGCCACAAATCCGCGCTACTGCACTGGTGACTTCTCGGAGGGATTGGCTCTTTGCCAGAGCGCTGAGTTTATACTCCTCATATTGCGCCCTTACCGTCTGCTCTTGTACGCCCATCTCTGCCTGGACCATGTCCATTGCCGCGTTGCTTAACGCGTCGGCGTCGACATTCCTTTTCCTCGGTACGTGCTCAATATCTAGGTCGAACCGCGGTGTCAATCCACCGATGCCCGCTGTCGCTTGCAAATAATACGGCCGCAGGTGGGGTTTGCAAACTGCTGTCCCGTTCACTGCACCGATTACAATTTTTGAGTCGCCCCTGACTTTTGCCGGCCCTTCCACATCCTGCGGCTGCTCCCTGAGTAATCGTAGTCCAGCAATTAGGCCGTTGTATTCGGCCACATTGTTGGTGGTACGTCCCAAGGGGATGACGGCCTCCGCTACCTTCACACCATCTCGATACACGACGGCTCCGGCTCCCGCTACCGCCAACGCGGTTCCGTTCTGCCTCGAGCCGCCGTCGAAGTATACCCACAGGCCTGCGGAAGCTTCATGCTGGGGAGGGAGAACAGCCCGGGCAGCGGTTGTTTTGCTGGTTGTGGTTTTTGGAGGTTGAATGCGTCGGCTTTGTACATCGGGCAGACGAACACCTGTTGTGAGTTCAAAATCGACGGCTAATTCCATGAACGTCACGGTGTGCTCTGACCCGATGTGCGCCCACTGCAGCCTACTCATCCACCAGTGCACGGCCTTCCACAATTCTTCGCCGTGCTTCCACTGCTTCCCAACCATTTTTGCGTCAATTGCTGGGATGCTGACTCTCCTCGGTTTCGACGTCTTCCATCCCCATGGGTACAAGGACAGGCGATGATGGCGTGATGTCTCTTGCTCTCTGTCATCCCTTATCTGCCTTTCGCGCAACACTGCCAGGAAGAATCGCTGCAGTTTACCTACGAACAGACAAGCTTGTTGATAGTCCAGCGGTACTGGCTGCTGTGCCGGATCTGTGCCGTGTTTGTACAGAGGCGCAACACCGCACAGGCTCAGACAGTTTGGCCATGCTGTCCGATTGACGCTATCCATACTGTGCTCTTTCCGGATATCCTTCCAAGCTTCGCACTCCCACCACAAATGCATAACCGTCTCTCTCTCTTCCTTGTTACAGTATGGACATGACCCAGTACGCCCCGTCCGACCTGTCGTTGCTACTGCCCCTGCGATTATTGACCGCAAGATGCCCCGCTGGTACCCTGTGAGGTTGTTGTCCGGTTCTTCCAGGAGATGGCGAGTGACGCTTCCATCCACCCCGTGTGCACATCCCCTCAGATCTTCTCTTCGGATACACATCTTTGCCATCTGCTGGCGTCGCAATGCCTGGCGCAGGTCATGCAACATTATCTCCGTCTGCTTTTCCGTCGCTTCGCTTACTCGGTAAGCGACCTGCTGCCCGATCTCGTTTGTGTACCCGATTGTCGACGAACTCGTCCACAACCAGTCGGCTTGCTCCAGGGCGCCCTGCATTAGACCGTGCGGAGACCCAGCTGGCAAGGACTCTCTTTGCACCCAGGCCGTCTCTGCCAGCGTCCTGACCCACCGCCACTTCTGCATCTGCCTGACCCAGGCTTTGACTCGCAGGTAAGCCGGCGCTGTGCTGGGATCCACCCGATGCCCGTGGTGTAGCACTTGCATCACTATCTCAACTGCCCGTCGGCTTGGCCCGGTCCACAGCGCCGTCATGATTGACTGGCGCAATGTGTTGGACGTTCGGTTGCTTAACGGCATGACTGACACCCCATAGAACGTCTTCGCGCACGCCGTCATCGATGTCAGCTCCTCTCGCGCCGAAGCAGGCACTGGGATCCTTTTTACTCGTTGCAGGTTCAGGATCGCCCCTTCCCTGCGCTTCTGAATCCTGCTCGACAGCTGGCGCCCGGGTCCTAACGCGTGCAACATCACTCCAAGACAATCAAAACTGTCGGTCCGTTCATAAAACCGTGGAGGGTTGTGGGGTATGAAAGCATCTGCGCCCTCCTGCCAAGTCATGATCTCGACTGCCGGCTGGCTCCGCGTCGTTCCAAACGAGTGCGACTTTACGAGACAAATCCATAAGCCTGTCAGTGCCGCAAAAACCACAGTTTTGTTCGCGATGGTCTGCAACTGGCTCGCTTCTCCGGCTGTGGCCGTGATATCGTCTACGTACGACCGAGGACGGCCTTCCTGGCTCACGTGCCTCATCCACACGCTTATCAGCAGTCCGATTAGAACCACGCTGATTGCACATCCCTGCATTATGCCGTTTGTGGGTATGAAACCCACCCCGACCGTCCCATTCACTTTGAAGTGGCGCTTCATGTGTCGGTAGGCGGCCTTCAACGCCCGAAGTACCTTTCGGTTGAATCCTAACTTTTTCGCCAGTCTCAACGTTATGTTAATAGGGACGGAGTCGAAGCATTTTTTGAAATCGAATGCTATCCCATGTAGAGGGTTCCCGGTGAGCTGGGCCTCCTCGATCTCGGCGGCCAGGTGCCAGAACAAGTCCTCAGTACTGTGTCCAGGTCGGCATCCATGGAGCCCCTCTGGCGCCAGCTCGTCCATCCAGCGTTGCGCCTCCTTGGCTCTGATTGCTGCCCATATCCTGTACAAGACCGGTGTCACCGAAATCGGTCGCTGGGATAGTGGGTCCCCAGTGCTTTTAGGTTTGGGGATTAACGACACGAGGGCGTGCATCAGCTCCTCCGGCCATTCGCCCTCCTCCTCCACTCTGTTGAGCACCTGCGCAAAACCCTCTAGTATTGGGTCCGGCAGTTGTTGTAACTCGTGGATTCTCCACCCGTGCATTCCAGCCGATGCCGACTTCTTCATCTTCGCCAGTACCGCCCTCATGTCACCTGCGGTAATCGGGGCGCACTCCATCACAGCCCTTTCCGGGAGGATCGGATCGTACATTCGTAAAAATCGGTCCCAACACGGCTCCTCTTGCGTTGCGTACCGGTGGAAAATACCCCCCCAAGCCTCCTCGCTCCGCAGGATCTCGTCTATTTCCGTCGCGTTCGCCGTCAGGGATTTGTCGTCCCGCCGCATGAAGGTCAGCGGCGACGAATACCTGTCCGCGATGTAGTCAAAGACCAGGCCCTTTCCATGCGCCCAAGCTTCCTGCATTTTGTGGGCCCACTGCGCCTTTCTGTGCCGTCTAATAGCGGCGAATGCAGCTTTCTGGGACCCCTCCAAGTACGACAAGGCACTCTGGAGCGCCTGCAACTCGGCTAGATCATCCGACATAACGATGTCGACAACTGCTGCCGGGATGTGGCCCTTCTTGACTCTCCTTCGTGCGGCTTCTCTCGCCCTCTCCTCCTGTCTTGTTAGGGGATACGGCACTTCTGCACTTAAACGCTCTTGTCCCGCTTGTACCAGCATCCGCAGATGCCCCAACAGCTCGTCCCGTGCTCGCGTTTGCCTGGTGGACGCGCCCCTCGTTGACATGTGTTGATATCTAGTCGTCAACCGCGAGTAGCTGCCAACTTCGTCTCCGCGTCCCGTGTATGATTTAGTTGGGAAAGCTAACCCGTCTCTGTGCACCATCATGAGGTATTCCTCTGCTTGCTGCGACAGCTGTCTTAAGCTTGCCCCTCCTCTACGGGCCTCTCGCGCATCCGTGGCGAATTTTTCCAACTCGCTCTTCTTCTCCAAGCTGAGCTTGGGGCATTCCCGGGGGAACGCGGCCGGGAGGATAGCGCGCTTGTGGCGCTCTCGGAACGCTTGCTGTCGCAGTGTCACATACATCGGTGCATGTGTGTAGAACTGGCTGTCTTCTTTTGCTACCGTGAAAACTTTGCAAATGGCTGGTGCCGCACAGACGTTCGCGAGGCACAGATCAATTCTACTACCGCGCGTCGCGTTCGGCGCCCAGCAAGTGCACGGCGGTTCTTCACCTCGGCCTACCGCATAAGCGGCTGCCGCATCTGCCCATCTCCCAGATCGACACGCCGCGGCTAGTACGGGACTTGTCTCTGTGTTGCAGTTATAGTCACCAATTACCAGCGTTGGTACTTGTCCGAGCCCCGCCGCTATGCCCAGCACCTCTGATAGCAGCACCTCTCTTTCCCGTTGCACCTGCATACTACTTCCGCTTTGCCCGTACAGTGAAAACACATGCAAGGCCGTCTTTCCGTCACGCAGGGCTATGGCTACATGTACGAGACGGGTTGAATCAACCACCGATTGTTCCACCGGCGGTATGCGCTGTGCTACAAGGTGTGGTCTGGTCATAACTGCCACCCCACCGGGCTTCCTCTGCATTCTCCCGTCTTTTCCTTCCACCATCGCCACGTCTTCACCCCAGTGCACATTCCATCCATACGCCATGAGGAGTGAGCTCATGTACGCCTTCTCTACCTTCGTCACGCGTGTCTCCTGCAGTACGACGACATCGGCTTCTAGTAGCGCCACCACCAGCAACTTTTCAGTGTCCAAAGACGTGACGTTGATGGTGACTACTACAACTTCGTCGTTTTGTTGGTGTGGTATCCCACTTGTTCTGCCAGGCAGTCCCGTAGAAACTCTGTCCGCTTGCGCGGGCTTTCTGTGCACTGTCCGTTGTTGCGGCCGGGGTCGCACCTGTTCGCGCCTGCTTTCTTGGGCTCCGCGAGGCATCGGCGCTCTTTCAATCCGTCGTGCCGCCTCTTGACGGATGCATAGTTCCGCGATTGGCACCGAATCCTGTGTCGCCTCCTCTAGTTTCCGCATGGATGCCAGCGGGAGCAGCAGACTGTCGTAGTGCTGTGGCAAGTACGTTACAACGACCGTTCTGTCCGCTCCTTCGCTGCTGTATCGTCGTACGACGTCGCGCCGGCTCGCGTTCAGAATCCATATGTTGGCTTTTAACACCTCTGCTGCCGCGCACAGCGTCACCTCATCTCCGTATGTCCCGTGTCGCCTCATTCTCGCCAGGTACGTTCCCAGCTCCTCGCCGGCCATGGCGTCCCAGTATCGAGAGGTGCTTGCCTCTATGCTCGCTACCACCCTATCTCTCAGGGTTGCCGCGTCAATTCCTCCGAACCCTGTCGCTATAGCCGAAAACTGGCAGTTACCATCGCCTGGCACCTGCACTAGTCTCCCGCACATACTGCGCGTGGTCTGCTCAATCCACCGGAAATTCTGGGTAAAATCCCTCGCTTCTTCCTCCTCTCTTCCCCCTCCGACCAGGTTTGCTGCCCCGGATGGCAGTCACTTATTACGAGGTTTCATGTAATCCGTGATCTTAGTTGCCCCGGCCTGCCTCTTGCTCTGCTGCGTAGATTCTCGTGATTTCGACAGGGACTGGGTGGTACCCCTTCTCCGTTTGCCGGCGAATGATGCCGTTGGTGCACACGGCGGCGACGCTGACCGGCTCTCGCTCGTCCCGGGTCTGGCGTTCTCTACCTGTTCCCTCAAGCTTTGTAACAGGGTGGTGAGTTCTTCCACCTTCCTCGCTAGCCTCGTGTTCTCTGCCTGCAGTTCTTCTACCACCCTCTGCGATTTCCTGCTCTCTTCCAACTCCTTCTCCCGCTCGACGAGTCTTGCAGTCAGGCGGTTATTGTCCCCGCGCAGTTCTTCCACCACCCTCTGCGATTTCCTGCTCTCTTCCAATTCCTTCTCCCGCTCGGCGAGTCTTGCAGTCAGGCAGCTTTTGTCCCCGCGCAGTTCTTCCACCACCCTCTGCGATTCCCTGCCCTCTTCCAACTTCTTCTCCCGCTCGACGAGTCTTGCAGTCAGGCGGTCGTTGTCCCCGCGGAGCCGCTGACACTCTGTTCCGACCCCCTCTTCTCGCGCCTGCGGGTTGACGGCTGGCGGTTTGCCCTGCTTGCCTTTTTTGTTTCCTTTCGAACCTTTGACGGCGTCAGCGTACGAGCGCGCCTTCGCCTGGTCGCCGGGGTCGTCGACCTTGACTCCCATGTCATTGTCCCCCCCGGCGGTTGCGGCTCCTTGTGTTGTCAAAACAGGGTCAGCCCCTTCGGTACCGGCCTCCTTCCACAGCTTCCCTCCGTGCTTTGGTCCGTAGCACCGTACAAACTCCGGCCTGGTGTACGTGTGCTGCTCCCTTTCTGTTCCGCGCTCGCTCGGGTCTTTTCTTCTCACCTGCGGCGCTGCTTGTACCCACCGCTGCTCCGTCTCTCCCACGTGTCTTGCCATCGAGACCAGGACCTGCGTGCCTGTTCCCTCTATCTCGAAGACCCACGCGGGCGGCTCGCCCCCTCTGACTACCGCCAATACCTTACCGCGCTTCGGGAGAGTTCTAATGGCTGTGACATCAGCCCATCCCGCATTCCGCAGAAATGTCTCCGCTTGCGCCGCCGTTGTGCGTGGATGGAATCCGTTCACATCCCACACTCTGCCCCTCAGCACGGGGCCAGCTCTTTCGCCGACTTCTCGCCTCACCTTTTCTTCGCCGGCGGCTTCAACCCGCAGTCCAAGTCCGCGTCGGTTCGCGCACACTCGGATCACGTCTCCCGGCGCCAGTTGCATCGCCTCTTCGAGGGGTGTCCCCGGCTTCAACCAGATGACGGGACCGCGGTCTGCCTTCCGCGCGACAAACACCCCCAGCTTCCCAGAGGCGGCCTCGAGTGCACTCACTGCTCCTTCCGGTGCCCTCACCAGCGCACCGAAGTACCGCCGCTCGTCTTCCGGTTTCCCGCACGTCTCTTCCCCGGTGATGACCAGGTCGACTGCCACCCCCGCGTCGCTTGCGTACTTCCGTATGTACGCCTTCAGATTTCCGGCAGCCGCCTGCCACTGTTCCGCCGTTGTGTATCGCCGGGGGATGCGAACCGAGAGCTTCGTCTTGTCATCAGCGTCTCGGCCGGATACGGCGGCTGGCATGTCGGCTGGCATGGCGGCTGTGCGCTTCACCAGCGTGGTGTTGACCAAGTCATCACCCAGTTGGATGATTGTGGCCTTCACTGCCTCCGTCCTCCCTCCTCTGGTGGTCACGACCGTGGTGACGTGCCCCTTTTTCCCGCCAATGGTTTCTTGCACAATGTCGACGACTACCGCCTTTGCGCCTGTCCATTCCTCGCTCGCTGCGATGACGCGTTCGGCTTCCTCGAGACTGGCCAGCGCCACGCCGTCCGCCGTCGCAAGCGACCCCACGTCGACCACGGGAACACTCCAGTCGCCGCCACGGAGGTGCGGTTGCGGCCTTCTCTTCTGCTTCGCTGGCACCCAAGGTACCTCGTCTCCGGTCTGCGTTTGCCGCGCTGCTTCCTTTTGGCAGTCGCGTTGCCCAGG
>JAPJBO010001732.1:0-31385 GCA_030068145.1 Diplonema papillatum
GTCGTTTTTTTTTTTTTTTTTTTTTTTTTTTTTTTTACGCCGCTCCACCCGGCACTTGGGACCCCGTAACGCGCTCATGGGGGTTCCATTTTCATGGGCGCGGAAACCAAACGGGAAAAGAGGAAAATTCCACCACGAATACACAAGCATGTCCGCCTTACTCTATTTTACTGGGGGCTGTTTTGGTTTTGGTGGCGTACCACCAGCCCTTTTCGTCCTGTGGTGGCGAGCCGCCCACATGACCTTGCATTTTTGTGTTCTCTTTTTTTTTTTTCCCTTGCGTATTGGCCTGTTTGTGTATTCGCGTTTTGAAGGTGGTGGGGGGGGAAATGGTAAACATACTGAAAAACACGGCATACCTTGGCTGGAAAAGAGAGATATATAAATAAGAGGAAGGGCATTCCGTGCATAAAAAGAAACGGAAAAATAGGGGAGCGAGGAGGAGGAGGAAGAGGAGGGACAACCAAAAAATAAAGAGAGGGAATTGAAGCCCTCTTTTTTTCTCCCCTTTCCAGAAGGGACACAAACAAAATAGTGTGTGAGTGAGATGGCGAGAGTGGGTGCAAGAGAGAGAGTGAGAGAGTGAGGGAGAGAGAGTGGGAGTAGAACGGACCATGGGAGGGAGTAACGGGGTGCCAAGGGGAGGAGGAAAAACAAAACATACCGAAAAGGAAAGTGATGGGTGGGGGGGAAAATGACTCTTGGGTTGTAGTTGGGGGCCTGGGGGGGGGCATGCCAGCAGTGGGGGTTGGTGGGCTCATTTTTGGTCCCTCACGCACAGGACATGAGCTGACCTCGTCAGCACTGGCCAATTGACCTTGCGCACTCTCTGTGGACGATCCGTGCTGACGATGTGGGCCGAGCCCCCGACAAACCTGGCCAACACCCACTGGGCCCTCGGGTTCTTCGGCCCTACTATGGCGGCGGTGCCTTCCTGGTACTCGAGCTCCGCTCCATCCGTGAGCTCGAGACCTAGCAAATCTCGCGCTGCTTTTCGGAGGGTGTTGACCGTGAACCACCCCTCCTCCTGCGGTTTTTCTGCCAGGGCTTGGATGTCGTGCTCCCGGGCTGTTGTGTAGAGCCACGTCTGGATTCGGAACAAGTCGATAAAGTTCGCCCTGTCTCTCTGCCACTCATCCGCCAGCCAGTTCAGGGCTGCCCATCCGCTCTCCCCTCCTCTGTTGCCCTCTGCTGGCTGCGTGTGGAGACTCCTTGGGAACCGGGTACCAACTGACTCTGGGACTTTGACTCTGCGCCACTCATCCGGGTGTCTATGGGGGTCTTTGGCGAGTTTTGCGACTGCGTGGGCGGTGAGGGCTTCCTCTTCTTCCAGAGCCTTTGCACGGCGGAAGGCCAAGCCTTCTTCTCTGTCTATGTCCATCTCCTCGGTCGTGCTGGGGGGAGCTACTTCTTCATCCTCTGTAAGGTCGATGACTTCCCACGTGCCCTCCGGTCCTCTTGCTCTCTTCGGTACCCCCCGGATTCGACTTGGGAGTGTGCCTTCTCCTTCAGCAGTGTCTCCCCGGTCCGAGCTCCTTTTCCTCCGCCTGTTGAAAACTGCTCCTCCTTCTGCGTCTATGTCGGGCACTCCCTCAGCTGGGGTCAACCCCCTTGCTGCCGTACTCTGAGGCTCTGAGGTGTCCAGCCCTGCCGCAGCTTCTTCAGGCTCGGTGTCCGGAACAGGGGCCCGGGGGGTATCAGGGGGGGACTCATGAAAGGCCTGCCCGTCCGCCTTCTCCTCCGATCCAGTTCCCCTCGACTTTGTGGCTATCCGTGGACCTGTCGACAGGGAGTTGGGCTCGCCCGACTCCGAGCTCAGTGAATCCCTTTCGATGTCCCCGGCTGCCTCGGCTTCGTGCCTCCTGCCTTGTGAGGCTCTGTCTGCCACCCTTCTCCTCGTTGCCTCCACGAACCTCGCGAGGAGTTCCTCCGGGCTTGGCCCCTTGACTCCGGGCCTGTTGCCAGCCGGCTCGGGCCCATCCACCGTCGACGGCGTGCCATCTCTCCTCTCTGTGTCCTTCGAGGTCTCGGGCTGCTCAGGGGCCGGCTGGTATACTAAAAGAAAGGTGTCCGTCCCCTCGAACCTCGGCACGGACGAAAAACTGGCATGCTCACCATCAAGAATCGTCCACCTCTGCTCCCTCTCGGCGTGTTCGTTGTACGCGTGCACCCTGTAATGGCCCGCGTTGTTCCCCCCTGTGTGCGATACCACCGCTGTGAGTTCCAGCTGTCTGCCCAGGCCTGGCAAAGTTATTGTGGTATCTGTGGGCACTGCTCTCCTGTCTGTGCAGTCGAAAGGGCGCGCCCTTTGTAGCTGAATGATCACCGCTGTGCCGGCCTGGCTAAAGGAGGGCTTAGTCTGGGTCTGCCCCCTGACCCCGCAGTTCTCGCATCTGTAGTCCGCCCCTGCCGAGGACCACGCGAAAGCTTCGTCGAGACACCTCTGCACCGAGCCAGCTCCTACGGGGAGGATGGTTATGTCCAGGTCCTCTTGAGCCATGTGGCCATACTGGCACTTCCCACACTTAACTTCGACCGAGTACCTGTGACGCAGGCCTGCAATTCGGTCCGCCCAATTGGAGCTGCAGGCTCGGTGAGCCGTGTTCTCTTCTAGGATCGCTGAGGCCACTGTCCGCAGGACCTCTCCCACGTCGTGTTGTCGACCGTCACCGAATGGGCCTCTGATTTTCGCCAGTACAGACCGCAGCACCGCCTCTGAACGGCCGCCTGTCACCCACTTGTGGACCTCTGCAGTTAGTTCTCCCTTCTCGTGTGTGCCGCACTGCTGGAAGATGGCTATCTGCTGCGCCATGTTGGTGACCGCAAAAAGGTTCAACGCCGCCTGCAGGTAGCACGAGTTCGTGGTCTTGATGCCTGATCGGCCCTTTGCACCCGGTTTTGCGATCGTCTTATCTCCGAGCCGGTGAGGGTCTCCAACTTCCTCCGAGCTTGGCAGCTCAGAGTCGAGAGCGGCCAGGGATTCTTTCCTCACGCGGTTCCGCCCCGTTCCTGGGAGGTCGGCAATGTTGCTCGCTTTGTGTGAAGCCAAGCCGGCACCCGGGGTTCTGGGATTTTCGCTTGCTGTCTCGCCTGTCGTGCTTTGCGGGGACTTCCTGCTCGTCCGTGGATTGTCTGCTTCTGCCTCCTCGGTTGCAGCCGCTTCCCCCTTTGCCATCCCCTTCTCAGCTGCCATGTGTGGTTGATTTGCGGCGCTGGGGAGGGAGTGTGCTGGGGGGGTCACGGTTTCATGTTCTTGGACGGGGACGCATTCTGGCCGTTCCACCTCCAACAGGGTTCGCATGATGTCCACAGTTTCCTGGGAGCTGCTGGGGGTGCCTCCTTTTTCCGACCCTCCGGTCCCTGGGTGCCGTATGCCTTCGTCCGGTTCTGGCGACCATGACTGGCCTTGGGGGTCGTGTGGCAGTCCTGTCGAATCGCGCGTGTATGAACGAATCTGCCTC
Source organism: Diplonema papillatum (assembly GCA_030068145.1). Taxonomy (NCBI): domain Eukaryota; phylum Euglenozoa; class Diplonemea; order Diplonemida; family Diplonemidae; genus Diplonema; species Diplonema papillatum. The sequence goes on from JAPJBO010001732.1 coordinate 3,462, forward strand.
TCTTCTGTTGTGCCCTCTGTTTTCGATCGGCCCGTTCTCCCTCCTCCTGCGACTGCTCCCGTCTTTTGCTGTGGTGCTTCGCCTCCCACTTGCGCTTCTGTCCCTGTCTTTTCCGCCTCGGGTGTCGCTCCCATCAACATTCCCCTTCCAGCTGCCATGTGTGGTTGTTTAGCGGCGCTTGGAGGATGGGGTGTTGGGGAGACCTTGGGCGACTTTCTCAGGTCACTTTTTGTCAAAAAGAAAATTGGCCCAAAAGGGCCAAAAACTGGTTCATGGGTCGTTTTTTGTCACTTTTTCGGGTCATTTTGGGACACTTTTTCGCACTCACACGTGGCTTCAAAACCCAGTAAGACTTTCCTTGTTTAAAATTCACCTTCGTCGAAAATTTTTATAAAACTCAAAAAAAAAAATTCAATAGGGTCCCCTACAGAAATCCGCGAAATAGCCTATAACCAGTCCAGGTGTCAGGATTACTATAAATATTTGTGGCTTCAAAACCCGTCCGTCCGTCACAGTAAGATTTTCCTTGTTTAAAATTCACCTTCGTCGAAAATTTTTATAAAACTCAAAAAAAAAAATTCAATAGGGTCCCCTACAGAAATCCGCGAAATAGCCTATAACCAGTCCAGGTGTCAGGATACTATAAATATTTGTGGCTTCAAAACCCGTCCGTCCGTCACAGTAAGATTTTCCTTGTTTAAAATTCACCTTCGTCGAAAATTTTTATAAAACTCAAAAAAAAAAATTCAATAGGGTCCCCTACAGAAATCCGCGAAATAGCCTATAACCAGTCCAGGTGTCAGGATACTATAAATATTTGTGGCTTCAAAACCCGTCCGTACAGTAAGATTTTCCTTGTTTAAAATTCACCTTCGTCGAAAATTTTTATAAAACTCAAAAAAAAAAATTCAATAGGGTCCCCTACAGAAATCCGCGAAATAGCCTATGACCAGTCCAGGTGTCAGGATACTATAAATATTTGTGGCTTCAAAACCCGTCCGTCCGTCACAGTAAGACTTTCCTTGTTTAAAATTCACCTTCGTCGAAAATTTTTATAAAACTCAAAAAAAAAAATTCAATAGGGTCCCCTACAGAAATCCGCGAAATAGCCTATAACCAGTCCAGGTGTCAGGATACTATAAATATTTGTGGCTTCAAAACCCGTCCGTCCGTCACAGTAAGATTTTCCTTGTTTAAAATTCACCTTCGTCGAAAATTTTTATAAAACTCAAAAAAAAAAATTCAATAGGGTCCCCTACAGAAATCCGCGAAATAGCCTATAACCAGTCCAGGTGTCAGGATTACTATAAATATTTGTGGCTTCAAAACCCGTCCGTCCGTCACAGTAAGATTTTCCTTGTTTAAAATTCACCTTCGTCGAAAATTTTTATAAAACTCAAAAAAAAAAATTCAATAGGGTCCCCTACAGAAATCCGCGAAATAGCCTATAACCAGTCCAGGTGTCAGGATACTATAAATATTTGTGGCTTCAAAACCCGTCCGTCCGTCACAGTAAGATTTTCCTTGTTTAAAATTCACCTTCGTCGAAAATTTTTATAAAACTCAAAAAAAAAAATTCAATAGGGTCCCCTACAGAAATCCGCGAAATAGCCTATAACCAGTCCAGGTGTCAGGATACTATAAATATTTGTGGCTTCAAAACCCAGTAAGATTTTCCTTGTTTAAAATTCACCTTCGTCGAAAATTTTTATAAAACTCAAAAAAAAAAATTCAATAGGGTCCCCTACAGAAATCCGCGAAATAGCCTATAACCAGTCCAGGTGTCAGGATACTATAAATATTTGTGGCTTCAAAACCCGTCCGTCCGTCACAGTAAGATTTTCCTTGTTTAAAATTCACCTTCGTCGAAAATTTTTATAAAACTCAAAAAAAAAAATTCAATAGGGTCCCCTACAGAAATCCGCGAAATAGCCTATAACCAGTCCAGGTGTCAGGATACTATAAATATTTGTGGCTTCAAAACCCGTCCGTCCGTCACAGTAAGATTTTCCTTGTTTAAAATTCACCTTCGTCGAAAATTTTTATAAAACTCAAAAAAAAAAATTCAATAGGGTCCCCTACAGAAATCCGCGAAATAGCCTATAACCAGTCCAGGTGTCAGGATTGGTCGGGTTTGCAGCACAGGTTTGTAACGTTTTTGTGCACCGCACCAACGACTCTCAAACTTTCTTACAGGTACTGCTTTGAAGAATCCAGGGGCAGTCTGCAAACCCGAAAAAATCAAAGGAAGAATTCGACATACTGTACTCACACTCTTGTGGCTTCCCCCTTTTGCGCATCGCTTCATCGATTCATTGCTTCATCTATTGCTTTGCGTTCTTTGTTGACTTCTTGTGCAGCAAGCTGGACCCTAAGTGCAATGCAAACAACACACCTTTCGTTCTGCCACTGTTTGTTGTAGGTGCTGTTGATGCTGTTGATGCTGTTGATGCTGTTGATGCTGTTGATGCTGTTGATGCTGTTGATGCTGTTGATGCTGTTGATGCTGTTGATGCTGTTGATGCTGTTGATGCTGTTGATGCTGTTGATGCTGTTGATGCTGTTGATGCTGTTGCTGCTGTTGCTGCTGTTGCTGCTGTTGCTGCTGTTGGTGCTGTTGCTGCTGTTGGTGCTGTTGGTGCTGTTGGTGCTGTAGGTGCTGTTGGTGCTGTTGGTGCTGTTGGTGCTGTTGGTGCTGTTGGTGCTTTGGTGCAATTGGTATGTGTTTGTTTCTGCTTCCTGACTCCTGCTGATGCTCCCCCCTCATCTTCTGCTTCTCTATCTGCTGCCCCTGCTGCTGCCAGCTGTTACCCTGGCTGCCCCTCCTAGCTGATGCTCATCTTGCTTATTCCCCTGTTGATGCAGCTGCTGCTGCTCCTCTATCTGCTGCCCCTCTAGCTGCTGCTCCTCCAGCTGCACTCATCTTGCTTCGTCCCTCTTTGCGGCTCCTCTAGCTGCTGCTCCTCTAGCTGCTCCTGTCTTGCCTCCAGTGGTTGCTCATCTTGCTTCCTTCTTGCTGCTGCTCCTCGAGCTGCTGCTCATCTTCCTTCTTCCCTCTTGCTGTAGCTCTTCCTCCTGCTTCTGCTCCTCTATCTGCTGCCCCTCTAGCTGTTCTATCCTCTAGCTGCTGCTCATCTTGCTTCTTTCTCTCTTGCTGCAGCTCTTCCTCCTGCTTCTGCTCCTCTTTCTGTTGCCCCTCTAGCTGTTTTATCCTAGCTGCTGCTCCTCTAGCTGCTACTCATCTTGCTTCTTCCCTCTTTGCTGCTCCTCGAGCTGCTCCTCATCTTGCTGCTGCTCATCTTCCTTCTTCCCTCTTGCTGTAGCTCTTCCTCCTGCTTCTGCTCCTCTATCTGCTGCCCCTCTAGCTGTTCTATCCTCTAGCTGCTGCTCATCTTGCTTCTTTCCTCTTGCTGCTGCTCCTCGAGCTGCTGCTCATCTTGTTCCTGCTCATCTTCCTTCTTCCCCTCTTGCTGTAGCTTTTCCTCTGCTTCTGCTCCTCCATCTGCTGCTCCTCTAGCTGCTCCTTTCTTGCCTCTAGCTGCTGCTCATCTTGCTTCTTTCCTCTTGCTGCTGCTCCTCGAGCTGCTGCTCATCTTGCTCCGGCTCGTCTTCCTTCTCCCCCTCTTGCTGTAGCTCTTCCTCCTGCTTCTGCTCCTCTACCTGCTGCCCTTCTAGCAGTTCTATCATCTAGCTGCTGCTCCTCTTGCTTCTTCCTCTTGCTGCTCCTCCTCTATCTGCTGCCCCTCTAGCTGTTTTATCTTCTAGCTGCTGCTCCTCCTGTCTGCTGCTCATCACGCTACGGCTCGATAGCAAGACCTCAAATTCCCAAAGAGTCGCGTCTGAATGATAAAGAGCGGCCCAAGAACGACTGCAAATTGGCCGATAATCAAACAGCGGCGCAAGAACGACTGCAACTGTGGGCGGCAATGACAGATGACAGATGAACGGAGCTAGACCACAAATGTCCAAAGAGCCATGCCCGACTGACAGCAAACGGCCAAAGTGCGGTACGAGAACGACTGCAAATGTCCATAACACCTGTCTTTTTTTCCTTCAAGGACAGCAGATGACCGCAGAACGGTACCAGAATGACAGCCAATGTCCAAGGAGCGGCACCAGAACGACTGCAGATTGCCAGAGACTGCCCCAAGAATGACAGCCAATGACCAATGAACAGCGTTAGAATGACACAAATGCCCATGAGCCACGCCTGAATGACAGTGAACGGGCAAAGAGCGGCGCTAGAACGACTGCAATGGCCAAACTACAGAACGAGAACGACTGCAACTGGCCGGAGATCGCCCAGGAAGGACAGCCAATGACCAGCAAGCGGCACCAGAATGACAGCGAACGGCCATAGAGCGGTACCAGAACGACTGTGCCAGAATGCCAGCGAATGCGCCAGAACGACTGCAGATTGCCAGAGATCGCCCAGCCAATGACCAGCAAGCGGCACTAGAATGACTGCCTATGACCAACAAACGGCGCTAAAATGACCACAAATGCCCATGAGCCACACCTGAATGACGGACCAAGAGCGGCGCTAAAACGACTGCAATGGCCAAACTGCGGAACGAGAACGACTGCAACTGGCCGGAGATCGCCCAGGAAGGACAGCCAATGACCAACGAGCGGTACCAGAATGACAGTGAACGGCCATAGAGCGGTACCAGAACGACTGTGCCAGAATGCCAGCAAATGGCCAAGGAGCGGCGCCAGAACGACTCTCAATGACCAAAGAATGCCGCTAGAACGACTACAAATGCCCATAGAGCCTGAATGACGGCGGTCGGCCAAATGCAAATGTCCAAAGAACGGCGCTTGAACGACTGCAAATTGCCCAAGAGCAGCGCCAGCATGACTGAAAATGGCCAAACTGCGGCGCGAGAACGCTGCAACAGGCTGGAGACCGCCCAGGAATGACAGCCAATGACCAAAGATGCGGCACCAGAATGACAGTGAACAGCCACAGAGTGGTACGAGAACGACTGCAAATGTCTAAATCACCTTGCTTGAGGGACGGCAAATGACCAGCAAGCGGCACCAGAATGACTGCCGACGACCAAAGAACGGAGCTAGAATGACCACAAATGCCCAAAGAGCCGCGCCTGAATGACAGCGAACCGCCAAAGCGGTACTAGAGCGACTGCAAATGTCCAAAGCACCTTTGTTTGAAGGACGGCAAATGACTGCAGAACGGTGCCAGATTGACAGCCAATGGCCAAGGATTGGCACCAGAACGACTGCCAATCGCCAGAGATCGTCCCAAGAATGACAGCCAATGAATGACCAGCAAGCGGCACCAGAAGTAACGAACAGCGTGACACGTGAATGGTATCGTTTGGCTGAACAGGAAACTGTCCAAACCTGTCAAAGAATCCTGATCAATCATCAGGCAAAGACAGTTGGATAAACAACAAAGACTGCCTGCGTCGGCCGCGCTTGCAGCGCGTTTCCGAGGAACACCACGAGGAGGTGCAGGTCAGATTTTTGTCCCTCATGTCAAAAACAAGCAATGAGCCATCGTCTGGACTTCGAAGCGGAGGATGATGAGGAATATCCTTTGTGTGACTCTTGATCCCTTTGAAGAGTTTCCTGCAGTTCACAGGGCCACCTTGCCAAAGGAGCTCTCAACAATGCGATGAGCGCCCCTGATGTCGAAATGGGGAAGAAGTTCCGATCTTCGACGATCGCCCCTGATCGAAATGTTCCGATCTTCGAAAGAACGTCGTTCGTCTGTACTTCGAATTCCTGTGAGGGTTTCTTCAGATGCATCGGTCAAAACCATCATCAAATTGAGCACGCACACCGCTCTCTGCACTTGTTCACTTAATCGCAAAAAAAATGGCATACTTCATTGTTTCCGGTGGGCGCCAAAACAACCGGCATTGAACCTCGTCATCCCGCCATCTTTTATTTTGGTGTCATGTTCTTCCAGTTGTTTTTATTACCTTTTTTGTCGTTTCAATTTGAATGGTTTCAACTTCTTCTTGCTCGAGTCGGGCCTCCCATAGATGAGAGGCCCCCTTTCCTGGACAAGACGGCCGCCTTCTTTCAAAGGTTCGGGATTCACGAGGGGGCCCGCTAGGGCCACCGAGTGCGGGTTTGCGGGTTTTCCGGGTTTGCGGGCTGCTGCTGTTCTTCTCCTGCTCTTGCTGCTGCTCTTGCTGCTGCTCTTGCTGCTGCTCTTGCTGCTGCTCTGCTGCTCTTGCTGCTGTTTCTGCTGGAAAAGACAAAGGGGTGAAAACCCCACGTGCTGACAATAGTGGCAACCTGTTTTTCGGCCAAAGGGGCCTGCCATGTCAGCACTGGTGGGACTTCTTTATCATTTCTTGCTGTATCCTTGTGTGGCTTCAAAACTTGGAAGAACAATGCTTCGAAAGAAACCCTCGTGTGAAGTCGAAGCTTCCACTACTAACTACTGAGACTTTCTTTGAAGGCCACAACTTCAGGGAGGTGAGCCTTTTCATTTCAATGTCGTTCATCTGAGCTTCGGATTCCTGTGAGGGCTTCTTTGAATGAATCGGTAATGAATACACAAAAACGGGTACCCGCAGCTCTCTCAGAACCTCTTCAATGACCCGCAAACTCGAATAATTTGATTAGACCCGCAAAACCACTCATTGACATCACCTGGGCTTCCCGAGGCCAGTCTCCTGCACTTGTTCTCCGCAGTTCCGACCCTCGAAAGAACATGGTTCGTCTTAGCGGTCAAGAATTGAAGAACATGAGTACCCATAGCACTGTCAGAACCTCTTGAATGACTCGCAATTCCTTTGACGGTTTCCGCAAGACGAGCTTTTCCAATCAACCAAACACACGGTCATTGTTGACCAACCAATTGGGGAAACAACATCTAAGACTGCCTGCATCGGCAGCGCGTTGAGCATGTTCCGGGTTTCCGAGGGACACCACGAGGAGGTGCAGGTCAGATTCTTGCCCCTCATGTAGTAAGGAAACACGAGATATGAGACCTTCTCGCTTTCAAAAAGGGGGGCTTGTACTTCCGAAGTTCTGACCATCGAAATAACACTGTTCGCATGAGCATCGAATTCCTGTGGGGGTTTCTTTGGATGCATCGGTCCGAAATGGAAGAAAACGGGTACCCATAGCTCTCTCATAACCTCTTCAATGACTCACAACTCCACATACCCAGATAGTTTCCACACGAGACCCGCAGAACCACTCATCGATAACCCTTGGGCCCCGGAGGCCAGTCTACACTTCTTCACTTCCTGGTCTTTAGGGGCCATCTTGTTCAAGGAACGCCAAAAACGGCAATACGCGACTTTCTCCTGTTCTTGAATTCGGAGGGGCTTCTTCCCCGAAGTTCCGACCCTCGAAAGAACATCGTTCGTCTGAGCTTCGAATTCCTGTGAGGGCTTCTTTGGATGAATTGGTCAAAAATGGAAGAAAATGGGTACCCATAGCTCTCTCACAACCTCTTCAATGACTAGAAAATCCGCATGCTTTGACGGTTTCCGCAAGAAGAGCTTTTCCAATCAACCAAACACACGGTCATTGTTGACCAACCAACTGGGGAAACAATATCAAAGACTGCCTGCGTCGGCCGCGCGTTCAGCACGTTTCCGAGGGACACCACGAGGAGGTGCAGGTCAGATCAGATTCTTGTCCCTCATGTAAAGAAACGCATGATAAGAGACCTTCTCCCTTTCAAAAGGGGGGGGGCTTGTACTCCGAAGTTCCGACCGGCGAAAGAACACTGTTCGTATGAGCTACGAATTCCTGTGAGGGTTTCTTTGGATGAATTGGTCAAAAATTCGAGAAAACGGGTACCCATAGCTCTCCCAGAACCTCTTCGATGACTCGCAAGTGGGCATACCTTGGTTGGTTTCGCGCGAAACTTCAAAGACCAGCTTTTCGGATCACCAAATTCGTCCGACATTGTCGCTATACATTGTGAACTTGTTTTTTGGTACTAAATTTTCCTGTTTTTGTTGCGTTTTTCGCTCTCTTTCGAGTCGGCCTCTTCACAAAGAGGCTGTTTCTAGAAGGAAGGCTGAAACACACTGAGAATCAATCCAATACACGAGGGGGCCCGCAGGGCAACCGAGTGCGGGTTTGGGGTTTGCGGGTTTTTTTTTTTGTAACCCGGAAAAAATGCTTTACGCACGACCCCCGTGGACTAAGCGGAGAGTGTGGGACTACGTTCGTGGAGCTATGGTGGCCGAACGCTACCCACTAAAACAACCGGGGGCCCTTAGAGACTGCTGCTGAGGAGGCCATCCCCCGTGACTCCCCCGGAGGGGGGCTTGTCAGGCCGAGTCACGACAGCATCAGGGAGAGTGAGGTCAACCATCTCTCCCTGCTCCGCTCCTGCTCCTGGGTTTGTTTGTTTGTTTTTGCTTCCGCTGACTGATGATGATGCTGCGCTCCGAGCTACCCCTGTCAAGGGCTGACTTGCTCCCTGGCTCTTTTGCGCGCTTTGTTCCTGTGACTTGGGGTTGCCTGACCTCCCGCTCGCTCCTGGTTTCCCTCCCCCGGCAAGGGGGGGTCCTTGTTGGCATCTTGTGCCGCTGACTCCTTGGCCGTTCCGTCCGTCCTGGCCCTCTTTCACTTTCTTGGAGTTTTTTTTTTTCCTTGCGTACGTGTTCCGCCACTTCCGCTCTCAAGGTGTCTATGTTCTCGTTGCCGAAGCGGGAGAAGTGCACTGCTCTGAACCCGCAATTGCCTCCCTCCCCGCTGGTCTTGACGGCGTTCGCTTTCACTGACTTGAGGATCTCCCCCCTCTCTCCCTGGCTCGAATTGCCTCCAGGATGTCCGGAGGTTGGACGTGTGGCTCGGTCGCCACAGAGCGGAGGTTTTCCCAACACGTCCTGTGTTGCCTGGCCTCCAATCCTTTCTCGACCACGAGCCTCTCCAGAAGGCCCTTTCGGGTGTGCCCTGGCATACTTCCATTGGCCCTCCTCGGGGCCTAGAAGGTCGCGAGCCGCCTCCCTAGCGGAAAAAGTGGTCAGACGCTCGTTTAGGCTGAAATAATGGCTGCAGAATGCGAAAACAAGGCCAAATCACCCCCCACAAGCCAATTCCTAGGCAATTCCTTAAGGAAAACATCAGAAAACCCAGGGGGGGCGTCACCAGAAATCCAAAACTCGAAACCTACCACTCAGGTGCTCATAAAATGCTCCGAAACGGCGGAAAAAGTTGTCAGACGCTCGTTTAGGCTGAAATAATGGCTGCAGAATGCGAAAACAAGGCCAAATCACCCCCACAGCCATTCCTAGGCAATTCCATACCAATGAGCCCATGGGTTTGGTTGGGTGTCCTTTGGTGGAATTGATGTTTTCGATGTCCCTCAGTCTGAGATCTGCGCTTTGTTCGTGTTTTTTGGTTCTTTGTTGTTTGCATTTGGCAGGTTTGGCAATGGATTGAGCTGCGTGATAGGGCGGACTTTCAACTTGGAATCTGGTTGTATAACTGGGCCTAGCTGTTGCATGTTTCAGAAACTGTGACAGACACAAAACAGGAGCGGAAGAACCAGTAAGCATTCATGTGGTTACGATTCCTGCAGGGATCGCTGCAAGAAGGGCAACGATAGAACGAGTAGTTGCCAGTACTAGCCAGATGGTGTCGATGGACGATGACGAATTTTTGAGAGCACCAGTGTTTCCTTGCACATGTTCTCACAGTACAGCATCCAAGGTTTCTACTCCGCCTTCAGGGGGCAAGAGATGACTCACGATTTGAATCCACCTATGAACTTCAGAGGTGGCTCCAAGCTTCATGATGAAGTAATGTGTCATACTAGTTGGCTAATCTAAAATCCTCAGCCTCGTAAGAGCAAAAAGCAACCAACGAATTCTTCTCAAGGAATCCTAGGACTTGGCCCAGTACTTCGGTTTCGTCAGCTTAAAAACCGGCTCGTTCCTGATCGGTGTTGTTGAACAAAAATATGGCACAGAGAAAACTTACAGGGAGAGAAAAGAGAGAGAGAGAGAGAGTACCTTAGGAGTCCTAGGGCATCTCCCCACCACTTGTTTGTGTTTTCGTGGTCATCTACCGCGCTGACAATTTCGAGACAAGTTAGAGTGCAGGGACCATCTCTCAGAGAGTTTCCGGTCTCCTCGCTTACTTCTATGGTGACCGCAAGTCGTCCCATTGGAGGCGTGTGGCGGCCGCTTTGGTGTGGTGGGTACAGCCTGAGGTATCCTGGCAAGAGGGTGAGTCCGGCTCACGGGACATTGTCACTGTGTTTCAATGTTAACGTTTCCTCATTCTCGAACATTCTGGCTTGGATAAGCTGACTACAGGTGCGAAGCCAGATTGTCTGCAGGAACCCTCCCTCGGGACAACGAAGGCCGGGGAGAGCCGGGTGCAGTGAAGTAATGAAGCCTGTGAACGGTGGGTGGTGACCCCTCCGAACAGCCTCCCTGGCCCTGGCCCACGCCTGATGCCGCAACCCCTTAACCCGGGCGGTGGTGCTTTGGCATGAGCCAGGAACCTCAAGGGGAGCAGCGCGAGAGGCATCATCCACGCTGCAAAGGCCCACACACTAATGCAACAAATTGTGAGCCAAGGGCGAAGGACGTATCTGCGGCTGCTGCGGCAGTTGCCCCGTTGTAACCCCACAAGGGACGTGTTTTCCCAACTTCTTTGAAGCCCCTTCCGACCGTAGCATCCGAGGAAGGTGCAAACATGGAGGGTGCTCCGGTAGCCGTGCACGGGTGCCTCGTGCAGGGCGTGTTCTTTGTGATCCTCTCCTGGTGCAGTCCAGAGAGACCAGCATCGAGTTTCGGCTCACAGCCGGTTCCCTCGGGCGGCAACCCTAAGGGAGAGAGAGCACCAGACACAATCCATCTCAAAAAGGACCACACACTAATGCAACAAATTTACACTGCGGTTGGGTACCTGGTTCAAAGGAAGAAGATGAAAGTGCATACCGCACTAATCCTACTCCAGTGACACTTTTCATTCTCGCACCAACAAGCCAGCGTACAAGGGGCATCGTGAAAGTTCGACCAATCATTTTGACCGGCAACATCTTTAGGTGCAGGACATGCTGAAGAGTAATAATCGCGTTGTTGGGTACAACGTAGAGGCCGTCAGCTTTCCTGTGTTGTTGAGCTAGTGGGTGGACATTGATGCAGTGGGGAACAAAAGGGAGGAGGTGAGAATCCGGGCTGAAGTGTCCAGGCCTGACGTACACTCCAGCGATGATGCACAATTCATCCCACCATAAAGCGGTCGAGAGCAACAACACAACCAATGTATGACTACAGTCAAGATCTGTCGAAGCTTGTTGGAAGGTAAGGTGTATTTGGAATGTAAGACTTGGGTGTTCGTTGTCCTGTCACTCTCTGGCACGAGCCAGATGCCCCGCTGCAAGGAAAACTCGGTGTGAACATGCCCTCAGCAAACTGCCACGGCAGGTGATTCAATGGCATCTGCAAACCTGCAAAGACCAGGTTCTGGATCACCTTCAAGATATTCTTTACTTCGTCGACAACTTGTTTTGTGTTGAACATTCGGTCAAGGTTTTCTAAAGACATACCAGGTCAAATAATTTTGGGCCGGAAGCGGCTCAAACCAGTGAAGTGCCAAATTTGGTTTAATGAACTTCGGCATCTCCTTCCACCAAGGACGCTCGCGCTTCATTACTCCATACAATGCGCGGTTGTTTATTTGGCTGCGATTCACATAATCATGTGAGCAATATGCGGGTCGTCGGTTGACTGTTGTCATCATTGATACCTTCCCAGCAAGATGGCCATAGGCCATCAAACGCGTTTTTGTATTTCGGAAAGCCATTTTTCCGCAAGTGTGCAGCCCAACCCCGGCCACCCAAACTATGTTGAAGAATCGATGAAAAAGAATGAGTGCTGGCAACACCGTCTTTCGATAAGGGCTTGCTCTTGTGCCCGCCCGGGTTTTTCCGAGAAAACAAATGTTGGTTGTGTGCACCTCCTTCAAACCTGTTTTGTTCATCTAACAGGAGTCAGGTATGGTGCCATCAATTGTATGCTGCCATCGACTGGCTGTAGACAGCCTATTCGAAGAAATGTGCGGCAGTTTCGTTAGGACGCAAACGTAAGTCGTTCCGTCGTGGACGCGGAGCGAGCCGCGGCCCAGTCAAAGATGATTGTTGCACCGATGGTGGCGCAGCCGGGGGCGTTCTGACTGATGGACGAAACCGCCTGGCAGGCGTGTGTTGGCACGTTGTTTCGCAGGCTCTCCTAATAGCCCGCCCTATGGCGGCGGCTAGCATCTTGACGGATAATCTCAACTCCCACTGAACAAAGGATACATCGTGCGGATACTCAGGTGCGGCATCGTTCCAGCTGTTACGGGCGCAAATTGTTTTCAGCTTGTCAACATCCACTCGGTTTCCCGTCCAGCCGCAAAGCGTGGGCGGTGTGTACAACCTGGCATAGCCGGCGCACCGAAACAGCGGAGGGAACAGACCCCCTGCCGCCATTTCCCAGGGAAGGAGGCGACTTCTGAGTCGTAAGCAACTTACGACTGTCCGTTGCTAGGTGTTCGTCGTATTTCGTCGACGCACCTGAGGCGAGTTCCCAAGGGCGTGTTGCCGCAAGGCTTCGCTGCGCCTGCGCCATCTCGATCGAGATAGTACCGATCAGCCTCTGGATCTTCTCCAGGAGGTCAGGAGGGGTATCCCTCTAGTGCACAAGCATGCGGGCATGTCCCGGACCATCGCCTCAGCAACGCAAAACCGGGATCACAGCTCGTTCCATCTGCACCTGGGCCCGGGCATTGCCAGTAGTATCGATATATCGACATAACCATGGATATTGACCAGGGCAGTTCCAAACAGGTTGATAACACACATTGCACACGGTGTGCACAGCTGCACAGAAACGGCAGACAAAAAGGTATGTTCCTTAACGAATAGTGAGAACAAGAAGCAAGAGCGGGAAAGACCAAGAAAGGAAGAGGGAGGTAGAGGTGAGAGGGATTTCGGCAAGAACAGGAAATTGAAGGAAGGTAAAAAAAACCCTGTTAGTGATCTGAACAAATGCTTCGAGTATGAATTCAAGGTATCCGTGAGGATTGATGGCTGCAACAAAGCAAGTTGCCAACAGGGTTCAAAGAACATGGAACGAAATAGTGAATCACCGAAAGCATGAGAAGTTAAAAAGAAGCAAAGGGAGTGGGAACACCAGAAAGGTCGTGTGTACCTTCTCCCTTTTGACGAGCTCTTTCTGAACACTCGCAAACCGATGGTTCACTTCCTCTTGGGAAGGCATTGAAGGGGGTTGGGGTTGGGGTTGAAGCAGAAGGGCAAATAAGAGAGGGGGGTTCCTCAAAGGACCTCCAGGCTCACCATAACTTTTTGACTAGACCCACCAATGTGGCGAAGATTGGAGCTCAAATTCGTCAAAAATGCTGATGAACCGGGGCATTCTTCTTGGCAGACCCACTTTCTCTTTTGCATCCACTCCAGTGAACAAGGTCGTTCGGTTTCTGCAACTCGCAGCCAGGTTAAACAACCACGTTCGATGAACGGGGTCAGTATTGTGGGGTAGTCCGGCTTGTTGGTCTATGCTACAAGCCATCGTCTCCGCTGCAGTCACTGACCGACAGCAGAGCAAGGAGCAAGGGAGAGAGTGTAAGCCCAGAAACATCTATTGACCTCTTGCCTATGAGCAACAGTGGCGTTGCCTCGTGCAATTGAATGACAACAGTTCGGTTTGTGGTCTTTCTCTCTGCTGGGTTGACAATACTGAAGAGAACAGCTGCGAGACTGGCTGTTAAGAAACAGTATCGCCATTGGAACAAGCTGTTTCTCATTCAATTTTTCCTGTTCTGTCTATATCGTTTCATTCTGTTGTTTTCCTTTTGCTGATGATTTTCATGAAGATCGTATATCTAGCCAACGATCCAAAAAATAACTCTGCTTGTACTTGGGGGTCCACAACCTTCTCTTTTTCAGTGACCGCTAATGTCCAAAAAAGGTTAAAGTTGGGAGGGAGGAAGAGTGGGAGGAAGTGGAGAGGATAAGCACGGACGCGGTTGACTTTTATTAACACTTCAGCTGTCACTCAAACCCGGAGCCGGCTGGTGGAGGCGCAGACATCCACCTGCTTTGTGTACCTGATGACTCAGTGGTACCGGTACCTGAGATCGGAGTCAGAGAGCTGGGAGCATCACGAGCCCTGCGCTATTGCATTCGTGGAATTGTCCGTTGACAGGGTGCACCGGTGCCTCTCGACGCACCGTCAGCAACGGTTGTGTTGTTTGCTCTTGTCGGGCGTTAGCGCCCGGCATTATGCAATGCGTGTCGCAGCCGTTGCTTGGTGGTGTTGGCACCGGACACTCGCTCTTGTTGCATTAGTATTGTCCTTTGACGGTATGAGCCAATGCTTCTCATCTCACCTTTAAGACACGGCTGTGCCACGCACGCGTTGACAGTCGCTCGCGACCGGCAATGTGCATGTGTGGCACAGTTGTTGGGTGGTATTGACAAGGGGTTTCATCGGACACCGCTCTTTTTTGTATTAGGGAGGTATACCACAAGGAACTCAACTTGGCCTCAGTGTGATCGCCAAGATCGAGCTGCACACCGTCCGAAGTTATGACACCCCGCCAGCAATGAAAGTTACCGCTGATGATGTGTGCTCTGTCTGAAACGACCGGTTTGGCAGTGGCATGCACATACACGTGCTTGCGGAAGATGGCCGACAGACGATAAAGGTTTACCCGTTTTAGCCCAAGGCCCATCCTGGGCATTGCTCACACACTGTTTCCCGGATGAGCATTGGGGGTAGACTGGGAAGTACCGAGGCAGAGGCAGACATACTGACTTCTCACAACGAAGCAAGAAACCGAGTGTGTGTGCACATAGCACTCGTTTTGTCAAATTATGCCAGACACATCCGGCCTGCATACAAACTTCACAGTTTACAATGTGCTCTCTTCAATCAAACAGCCTCAGAGACTACATGGTTTCCGAGGTGCCGGCAACACGTACCGAGCTGTTGCCTCCTTGCGGGAGCTTAACCCAGTCCGCCGTTGCCTGAAGGCGTGACTTCAGAGCCAGAATGTCGGAGAATCGGTGTTTGTATGTGTTGGTGTTTGGGTTAGGATGCAGACAATCTGTATCGGAAACGCCTCCTGGCTCCTGGGCCCCTTGGAACAAAGAAAGAAAGGATTCCAGAGCAAGAAAACATGTGAGTGAAGCTGCAAGCGGCACGCCACGTGTGAGCTTTTTGGCACCCTAGTTAATTTGGCATGCAGCAAAAAACTGCTCGTGTGATTGGCAGGCTCGCTTTTGTTTAAGCATAAAGTTGATACCAGTTCTCTAACAAATCGCCTCGTGGCAATGTGATGTTAGGACAACCTTCGTTCGCAATAAGCGTTCGTGGCTGTGCTTGACGACTTGTGACGACACCTTGTGGATGCTGTCAGCATTGATGAACACAGGACGAGGTCACTCACATTCCTTTCTCGAGCTTGCGCTAGGATTGGACTTTTCAGCCGGGACCTCGGAAGTTCACGAAGCCGATGGTTGCCCAGCCAGAGGTGGCTCATGTTCGTACAGCGGGTAATCAAGAAAACGCAGACTGAATCACAATAAGTCCATAAATTGCCTGGACAATGAGAAGTGTGCAAAGCTTTCGGAAGCTTTGTGAGTTCCCTCGCTGATGAGTGAAGAAAGTAACCTTATTCATATTCGGTTGAGCTGGCCTGTTGTTTGACGGGTTGAGGCCGAGAACGTGACACCAAAAAAAGGGAACCTAGGCAGAAAGCAGCAAAGGAAAAGATGCAATTGGCGATCCAAAGCCGAAGCAACACATATGCAACCCTGCACGTAAACTATGCACAGTGACAGTGCTTGGACCGACGTGCACTCGCTTTTTTCATATTATTAACCTTGAGTCTCTGCAAGAATCAGGAGAGATTTGCAACCACTAGTTGCGTTGGTGGTCGCCTAGAAGAAAGATAAGTGAAGGATACCTTGGCTCAAACGAACCACGGGTGGCAGCTGAAAGGCGAGGCTTTCAGCACGGACAAAGGGAGGGAGAAACTCCTACATGGAAGTTATGGAAAGTAGAGAGGAGGTAGAAAAGGACGCCCTGGCCCATGAGCTCAGTAGATATGGTTTTCCAAAAGTTCTCTGGACCTGCTGTAACCTGAAAATGGGCGGGGTGCTTTTCTTTTTTATTTGCAACCTGGGCAGAGAAGATGCAATCGGGACAGAGCTATTTTTCGATCCCATGTTCGGGGGCCTCATCTTTGAGAGGGGGGTGAGCGCCACGTTGGTTACAGGCTGTGACAGCGCAGTGCTATGTACATAGCTCTGTGACCACATTGTAAGCGCCGGGTCTCTCGCCGTCCGACCTCAGTTATTCGTTTTCTGGCACCCCCCTCTCACATCCTCAAGAAGAAGCAGTCCCAAAAAATATCTCTGAGCCCGGAGAACCCACTTCTGCAGTTTGCAACTGCTGGAAAACCGAATAGTATTTTCAATACTATTTGGGAACTATAACTGACTAAACAAACGTGAGGCTTTTCGGTATTTCGACAGTACTTGACGGCCTATGATTGGCCAAATTTCTTCGACAGAGGCTTGATTGAAGCTGGTCTACCAATGGCTTACAAATTAGTCAAGGAACTGCACCACCGGGTGGTGTGTTTTCCATAGAACGGGCTTGTATGCATGCAGATAAAGAAGCAAGAACTGGCTTGCTAATATTCAACCCAGTTGAGCTTGCTGTGTGTGCTGCTCTTCGTGTTGATATGTGTTGAAACAAATAAGAGTATACAGTTTGTGTATGCTCTCGGAAATCACCGATTGGACTCAGGGCGTAAATGCTCGTGTGCTAACACGTGCTCGTCGGTAGAATGAACATGCACACAAGCGGCTTGTTTGTCAAAGCTGTCCTACAAGACCGTCATCTTGGAAGTTGGTCTCAGATGCGAGGCCACCCCAGCAGGGCAGGCCCGCTTGGCACTGTGGTTGGAGAAAACTGAGGAACGGGACAGGTCATACCCAACCCGCTAGTGTTGGCATTGCATGTGAACCCGAGTCCCTTCTAGAAAACATGGTTAACTTCTGTTCCAGGAATCAGTGAACAAGCTGCTGAGAAACAATAAATGGACGAACGAAGTGGGGCAAGCGAGTATCATGCTAGCTTGCCTTTCTTCTTTTTTTTATGTTTCTTCAGGCCAATGGAGTTCTGTGCCGCAAACTCCTTCAAGATCGAGGTATCAGCATCGTCGGCCCCGGTCTCATCTCGAGGTTCTTGACTCGCTCGCTGTAGGGTGATGTTTTACGCAGTTGGTGATCAGCGGCCGTCTTCACTCAACACAAATTGTTTAGGGGGACTATTTCCAAAGATTTCGCCTGCAGGAAAGTGTCATGTTTGATACTGTTGAGCAAACGTGAAAAATGGGGCCTCCCGTCGTCACAATCCGGGCTACAAGGAGTCAAAGGTGGAGACAAGAGGAGACCACAGGGGATATCCAAGGTTCTGAATGCACATTGTTCTTCGTGAAGGGGGCCGTGGGTTGGGCAGGGCTTTGGTGTCTGTATTCTGGGTTGGGCAGGGGTTTTGGGTGTCTGCAGTGGGAATACTTTCTCCTGCTATTCTGGCTGTGCTACATAAGAAGGGAGAGATCTTTCATCAGAACAATCAACAGTACACGGTGGCGGGGCTGAGACAATGTGCAACTCCCAGCCCATCCCACCTTCCTCGTCACAAACTCGCCTGCTACCCGGATCTGGTGCTCCTCCAGATACTGCAAAGCACCCCTCGACCGGTCGTCATAAGTCTTCAATTCGCCGGGTGATCTGTCAGCACTCCGTTCACCGCGTCGCGTCACGTACATGTCGCTGGCGGCTGGGGGATCGGCGACTGCAGCAGCAAATAAGGTGCGGTCAACAGTGTCGCCATCGTGAAGGCCCCCCCCCTTCCTGAACAATCCTTCACTAAATCCGCGGTTAAATAACCTGGCCTCAGTGGTGCAAGCACCACGCGCTCTTCAAACCCAAGAAACATTTTCCCCCCGGAACACCATTATATTCAGGGCATTAGCTTCCATTCCAAATTCCGTCAGCTGACGGAATTTGGAAATCCGGGCGGCTCAAAAAATAAAAGAAAAAGTGCAAAAAACGACCTTCGATAAAAAAAGTCGTGGGGGTCCGGTGGAGGCGTGGGTTAGGCCAGCTGTGCCAGGTAGCTGGCTGGCGGTCAAGGGCTGGGCTGGCGGTCAGGGGCTGGCCTTCGGTGGGTCGCTGCTGGGCATGGTGGGCTCCGATTCGACTGCACGAAGGAGTGGCCTGCGCTGCCGTGGGCCCGATCGCGCCATTCACGCGGTACCATGGGATTGTCCCAATGCCTCCTATCCCAATGGTTCTTTGCCAGCAGAGAAGAAGGCTGTGGGGTGAAGTGCGGACTGGAACGTCCCTCCTCCCGCTTACACTGGCCACACGCGCGGAAGCGCAGCTGGTGAAACAACGTCCTCCTTCAACCAGCTTGCGAGCTCCTTTTCCACCACACCTTGCTCAAGGACACGCCTCCGCGAACCGCCGCGAATCCCAGCGTCGTTTAGACGCTGTGGGAGCTTTTCCGGAAGCTGCTGGGAAGATTCACTGGGAGTGCCACCGCTTGCTGCTTCGTCGGGTACCTTTTTAAACCTTCCTTTGTTCCATTTTGCAGCAAGAATTGCGGAACACATCACACTCGCCACGGTCATCTTTTCTGGCAACTCGGTGTCCATAGGGCTGAAGCAAGCCGGCTGATCGCGCTACGAACTTGGCTGACATCCAGCTTGTCGGATGATCCAACGCCCAACTTCACAAAGATACACGAAAAGCGGGTACATGACGGTCTGGAAGTTGCCCCGAGGAGGCATGAACTTCCCAAGTCATTGCAACTCTGAAGAGGTTGTCGAGAACTTCGTCAAGATGGTGACGAAGACTGGTGGATGAGGATGAGTGCAAGACAGATGGTACGTTCAGCGAAATGTGCGCCTGTTTTTCGAGGAGCGCTTTTTTCAGAGCCTTTCACACGGGCAGATGCTACCACGAGGGGAAAAAAACGAGAGTATTTTGTTGCCCCTCCTCCCTTCCAAACTCAGAAAACCCGAAACCTGGAGAAAACATTGTCGAACAAAAATGAAAAAAAAATCTGGGTGGAGGTCAGATTTTGCTAAGTACACCCAGCGTTTAAATCACGTACACCCCTGCTCTGCGCTGCCAGTAACTGCCAGTAACAGCAGTAACAGCCAATAACCGCCACGTAGACTGCCATGGGACATAAGCTAAAATCAAACGCACCACCGATATGGTTTTTTCCGAAGAAATGTGAAAACGGGTTTTTGCCTAGAGGCAGAGGAAAAAAAAGAGGTGTGTGTTTGTTTGCTCGTGCCAGGAGGTTTAGCCTGTTAGTGAGTGAATATGATCGTTCACGTTAATCTTCTCCCAAACACGTTGCCAGCGTTCTCTTTCGTGTTTACAACGCACTGTTCCTGCAAAAAAATGTGTTGAGCACACCTTGAATAAATCGAGAACATTGGTCGGTCCGCTGTCGCTGTCTTCAGGAGGTGGGCTTGGCGGTGTTGCAACAGACGGCTTTTGTGGCTCGACAGCTCTGCTGGCTTCGGAAGCCTTGAAGAAATCCAGAACATTCTTCTCCTTCTCTTCATTGTCTGGAGGTGTCGAAGGCTCTGAATCCACTTCCGTCACTTTACTTGTGCTTTGCTGGCTCTGAAAGCCCTTTGCACCGGGAAACGAGGTAGTGCTGAACGGCACAACGACAGGTACCGGGTTGCCAAAAGCTGTTGTAAGGGTTGACGATACCAACGATAGCGAACTTTTGGGGACAACATACCTATCTGTGTCTTTCTTGCTAAATCTCAATTTTGGGATGCCTACCAAATAGATGGTGTGTTCAGCTTCGGCAGTTCAACAATGTTACTACGAGAGCAGCAGTATATCGTCCGATTCAAACTACGCTACGTGTACAGTCTCTCACTCGACCTGACACAGCTGCCGGTGGCCGCAGCAGCAACCTTCGCAAAAAAGGCGCCCACGCGGCCGGAGTGCACGTCGGCGACTCACACGAAAGTTCGTGACCGCACTACCCTGAACCCAAACCCTGGACGTGGTTTCAGGTGGCAAATTGGTGAATGATCATGATCAGCAGGTCCTACTTGAGCGGTTCAGTTTCCTCACACATTGCATGTGGCTTAAAAGTAAGAGCTCGTCACTCGCACAACCGCTGCTGATACAAAACTAATGATAGAAGAGAGAGTTGTTTTCGTTGAACGCAGTGCCTGATGGTTTTTTACGTAAAGCTGGATTCAGGACGCAAGTGAAAACGCCACGGTTTGCGGTGACGAGCTTCTCATTTCCTGAATTTCTTGTTTTTTCTCGGGAGCGACGGGGTAATAACCTTTGTACAAGTGTTAGTTCTCGTCGGAATAGTATGAATCTTCTAAGATTCATACTATTCCTTCGATCTTATACGACAAAATTAATGCCTTTTTTGCTCACCATCCTTACATACTTTCGCCATCCTTACGAACACATTGCAATGTCTCGAAAAAGGAATTACACAAAAAACGAATCGTAAAGCATACATGCTAATCCACCTTGCCCGAGATTTTGGCTCAGCCCCTGAGCTTGAGATGGTGAAGATGCCTGAAAGCTCTGTTGGGGAAAACTAGGAAGTCCCGGCATACAGAAGCCTTGAACGCCCCCGAAGTTAGAGACACCTTGCATCCCGCCAATCGGAACCCCGAAAGGCATTGGAATCATCTGAACCATGTTAGCCATGCTCTCAAGGTTCATCGGCACTGTGATATGTTGAGTTGCTGTTTGAATATTTCGTCTTTTCCCATGCTCTTTCTTCTGTCTTGTCAACCATTGCTGTCTTTCTAGGTGTCGGACTTCTAACCGGAGCCGACGACAAAGCACCCCGGAAACCGTTTCTCCCCGACCTAACGGAGCTAAAGGATGGCTGGTACCTTCATGTTCCGATGTTTCCCACTCAAAAGGCTAAGGCCCAGCCTCCGTTTGCTGTCCTAGAGCTCTATAGTAGTAGTGGTTCTGCTACTGAACCTCTGTAGTAGTAGTTTGAACTTGTATGCAGCAACAATCTGTACGATAGAACTACAGACTACTTCTTTTCACGCGTCGTGTCATGCTTCGGTCGCTTCTTGCCCCGCGTACTGTTTGTCTCCGGTGCGCGCTTCACGTCCGCTGTTGTGTCTGAGGTGTGCAGTCAGCCATCACAAGGCCCCAGATCTCGCCACTTGACCTGACACAGCTGCCACCCAGGCGGCCGCAGCAGCAACCTTCGCAATGAAGGCGCGCGCAGCTGGAGTGTAGGCAATTCCGTACAACAACTGCATGACGCAGCTTGATCCGAGAGCTCGTTAAGGGAGGTGGCGCTTCGATTCCATGCGGGTCACGGCTGTTTGCATGGTTTGCATCACCCCAGGACGGTGGAGGGCCTCGGGGAGCAAGGACCACAGCATGTCGTAGGTGCTGCGGAGCTCGTGGCGGTGAGCAGCGAGTTGCTCGTTCACCTCCGCCGCCTCGCCGTAACGCCGTTGGAGTTACGGTGGGCCAGGCGCCCACCCAGCAGCCGTCTTCAGCAACAGCTTCCACGTCAGAACGCGCCGAGTATCGACCTCGGGCTCGGCTTCTTCGGCCTCCTTCTGCCAGAGCCGCGTCGGACTCCACCTTCCGGAGCTGATCCTGGGTGAGGGAAAGCTGCCTGTAGCCCGGAAAGGAGGTGGGCGAACGGTTCCTGCCAGGGTCCTTCTAGCAATTTGTCCAGGACCGCATGGACGGCATCCGCACCCACACTACCCTCCTCATCTTGTCGGTGGAAGGGGGGAAACTCTACTGCTTCCTCAAGATCCGGGTCGGCTGCGCGGATGTTCCTGTGGGCCAGGCAGCAACAGACTGGACAGGTCCGGTCGTCGTCCTTTATACCGCGGAGAAACCGGCATCCGCCCCTAACTTCTTGATCAGGCAGGACGGAGAAGCCGGGTACCCGCAAGTGGCGTACCTCGTTGACTGCTCTGGCCGGTGTGCAATGATGCACGAGGCAAACACGCAGTCGGACTCCCTGTCATCAAACTCTGCGCAGCGCTGTATGTGCACTGTGCCCCAGTTGACTTCATCCTCGAGGATATCAGCCCCAGAAAGTGCCAGTTTTCAGAGTGAAAGTTCGCTTGAATATTTTTGTTGGTACGTGCCGGGGAGATTAGCCAATAAAGTACAGAAATATAGTGAGTGATATGATCGTTAAGCTAATCTGCTCCCAAACACGCTGCCAGCGTTCTCTTTCGTGTTTACAACGCATTGTTGAACGCTTACGCCCGCCACTAAACCCAGATTTACCTGTGTTTCGTGTGGGCTACAGCACATTTACCTCCTTTGATCTATCGCAACTGGCAGTCTCCTCAAGCATTTCCAAAGCAGGTGCTTGTACAAAAGAAAAAGCCTTCATGTTCCAGTCAGGCTGATTTCAGTTGAGAAACAAAGCGTTATCGTCATGAAAGAAGACAGTCCAGCTCATGGACTAACTCTTTTGAAATCCGAGAATGTCGGCGTTGGCAACACGGTCGATACATCTAGGATGCTGAGTTTGCGGTTAAAGCAAAGTTCCCTGGGTAAATTAGTTCTGAGTTGAACACGAGCTTGCACAACATACCAGCTTCAAAGTGGTAGAATTGGTTTTTGGTGCTCAAAAGTGGTAGAGAACAGGTATGCACCAACCTGATGTTCTAGACTGTTTCTCTCTCAATAGAAACTGCATAAAGTCGAAAAGGAAAGGAAGCATACTTGGCATCCCCTGCAACACTTGGGGAGGCAACATGCCATAAGCAAGCAGCAACTGCTCTTGTTGCTGCTGCTGCTTCTTCGCTTTCTTCTCAGCTTTTCGAGCCTTCTTTTCCTCAGGAGTCAGCTTCTCAGACTTGTCTGTGTAAGGTTCGGCATGGGCAAAGCGCTGACTGTATTTGGTCCGCTGAATCAAAGGATAATTTTGAATCTGCATGCAGCTAGGGGAAAACTAAAGACAAACCTTTCTTTTGCTTCTTCTTCTCTTCCTTCTCAAGGGGCAAGGATGGAGCTTCCAGCTCTTCCTCGTGAACATCCTGAACATCTTGAGGAGGAGGAGGAAGAGGCGGTACAAGTGGCTGACTTGGTTTCTGCTTCTGCATCTGCAACAAAGCTTCGTGTCGATGAGCTGACTCGGCGGCTCTGTTGTCTTGACTACATTCAGCTTCCAGTGTCTTCGCGGTGGATACAGTTGCAGTGGGAGTTTCCTCGTACGTGGTGTCGAGCATACGGCGAAGAACGGCGAATACGTCGTCCTCTGTATCTTCATCATCACCATCGGGTGCTTGTGGCGGCCGTGGTGGGTCGTCGGTAGTATAGCTGTCGACTTCATCTAAGTCATGGCCCCGAGCACTGCGCGGCTCTTCTTTTACCGACAGTAGCTTGTCTGCTTGCGCACTTGTTTCTTCCCCTTTTGCAGAGCCTTGCTCGCCCGGCAATGGTTCACTGGCGCCACGATAGCCCATTGGTGAGAACTCGGACTGGTTGTTGAAGCCCATCATGAAGTCCTTTGCATCGTCTTCGAGTTGAAACTTCCATTCTCGCACAGCTTCGGACCCTTGAGCATTGAGCACAGCTTCAGACCCTTGAGCATTGAGTTGCTTCAGTACATCAGCAGTAATAGTTGGTGTACTGGCATCGCTGGCGGTACTGCTTGGGCGCCGTTTCAAGGCAGAATCGTCGTCTGCCTTGTCGGAAACGCCCACTGACTCGTTCTCAAGTGATTGGAAAAGACTCTTGAAGTTACTGGGACCTTCTGATGGCTTCTTCCAGCCGTCGACATTGTCCCAAGCTATCGCAGACTCTCGTTGGGCAATTCCTTGAGGCTGAAAAGGTTTTGCAGACGTGTTGAGCCCATTCGCCCGCTTCGGCGGTGGCGCAGGAACAGGAGAGTCTGGGGACTGAGGCGCGGTGAGAGATTCAGGCTCGATTGGCTGCACAGTGGGAACCATTGGTTGCCAGGCTATCCCCGACCCCTCACCTTGCCCCAGTTTCTTTGCAGGCATCACTGAAACACACCCAACTGCTTGCCCTCCAATTTCGAGCTGCATCATTACTGGTGCTTCGACTTCAGGTAATGCCTGCATTCGTGTGTGGTGACATTCGTGCAAAGTACGAGCAGATGAAACGAGAGCTCGGCCGGAAGCGAAACGTTCAACCGTCGCATGCAAAAAGGGCCCGACATAAAATATGTTCAAAACAATACCTGCAGGGACGACTCTGTGGGCGATTTCTCCTTCTTGCTGCTCTTCTTGCTTTTCGTTCTGCTGGCCCCCTTAGCTCTCGTTCTTCTCTGTATGGTTCAGATTCGAATGCAAAATGCAAACTCAACAAGAAATTAGGGTAACTGCTCTGCTCTTTGAGAGGCTCATCGGCAAGTAACCAAGGGTGCCTGCAAATGGTTTTACTGCCTTTAACTGGGAAGACCGTTGGTACGCGAGCCGTCAGGCGAGGCTGAGGCGGCCACGTGTGCTTGGTGACCCGGAACAGCAGTTTGGCAGGCGCCGCAGGTAGCAGTTGGAGAGCTGTGTCGCCCCAACTTCTCGCAGAGTAGTCGCAACGCAAGAGGTGGGGTATCCGGCTCGTTCGTAAACGCACAACTGTGCGCGCGCAAGCGACACGCAATCGGCCGACGGGACAGGTTGACCACTCGTTTTGCAGTGGTCGCCCTGGCCAGGCAGTGGTCGACCCCTCGTTTTGCTGCGGTCGCCCATTTGACTTTGTTCAATGTGTCGTAGTAAGCACGGGCCACGGGTGCAGAACATCAATGCAGACGCTGACGCAAACCTGAGAGCCAGGTGCTGCCATCCTTATTTCTGGTGCTGGTTTTGACTTGGCAGGACCCTGGTGCAGTCAGTTTAGCCCGAATGCAGCGCCATCACCCGACATTACCCGAAACGGTGAGTGTTTCCGGGTTTTGTGTTTCCGACGATCCCGTGGGACGTACAGATTGGTGTCTTTCGACCGTTTTTATTTCTGGGACAACCTCTACCTATTAGAACGGTCCGTTCTCCTTGAACTTTCGGAAATCCTCAAGTCTGCGATGGGATGAATCGGAGCGGTTTCGCGACGCTAGTCTCGCAGGCCTGCGAGCGCGGTGTCACGTGCGCTATCGCACGACGCTAAACCCGCATCCGACCTTGAGGTCTCCGAGCCGTCCGCCTAGGTTCTTCACCCTGGAGAAGGCGGCGCAAGGACATGGCCCAACGACGGTGTGGAAACATCGTCCGTTCACGTAGGCAAATGGCCTCATGGCGACGTGTAAACGTTGCCTGACCACGCGAACTCGAAAGCTTTACTCAGCGTAATCGCTGTCCTCGGAACCGGAATCGGGTGACGCTCCAACTTGAGCGACATTATCCATGGCTCTTGTCTGAACCTTATTCCAATCCAGGTAGGCTTTGAAGGCCGAGGATTGCCATGATCCAGCACTGAGCAGTAGAGCCAGGTTGGGGTTGAGATCGTTCAGATCTTGGGCAGCCCCGCGTCTCAAGCTGTGCGTGCCCCATCCGACCGTCGGTGTCGCGTGGTGTGATGCCTTCTCCTTCAGAGATGCTAACATGTCCACGTAGGGTATCAGGTTCATCCTTTCGCCCTCCGGGACGTTGTCCCTGGCGTATGGCCACAACACATGCACTGGGCAGATGGCTCGCCATCCCTTTCTCACTGTGCCCTCTCCACATGTGCACCCTCTGTCTAACACGTCACCCCCCGGTTTATTTTTACGCCTTCTGAGTGCCACGTACAGTCTGTCTTTGAACTTGAAGACGGAGCTGTGCCTCCCTGACGTCCTCAGTTCCTCGAGTACAGTAGCTGGCACGTCTGTTGCTAAGCCCCTCTGGAGGGGGATAGCCTCGTTCTGAACTCTCAGAAGGAAAACGAATGCAATGCAGGTTATCCTGGCGAAGGCCTCCAGCGATACGAAGTTTCGCACCGATAGTATGGCCCGGCGGTCTTCTACTATCTTGTCGAGGAGGGGGCCGTCTATGGCGTCCATCCTGCGCTTGCGCACTTGTTCCCTCCGGTGCGAGGCGAAAACGTCATTCAGCGCCTTGGACCGGACGGTGTCCTTGATGCCAAGAAATCTCTGAATCTTTTCTATGGCGGACGTCGCGGAGGTTGCCGTCTGCGCGTTGCGGTGCAGGGAGACGTATGATGCCCATTCATCGGGCTGGATGGGAAAATGGGGGCACGACACGATGTCCGCGTACCTAACCCATCCTCGCAAGGCGACCAAGTACTGGTCCCAGGAACCAGTCGATATGGAGGCGATTCTCGCACGCTCCACTTGCCGCGATACGACGGCCTTGGCCCGCATCGGGTTGCCAAGGGCCTCCAGTGCGTCAAGCTTCCTTTTCAGGGGCAGACTCCTGTCAAGGTCTTCTTCACTGGGCTGGTCCAGTTCTGCCAGGGCCCGTTTGATCATCTCGATCACCTCGGGGCCCGAGGGGAGCTGCCGCTGTGGTGCGTCCATCTCCGCTTTCTTTGTTTTCTCCGGGTCTGGGTGGGCGGGAGGAGAAATACAACCCTGTTAAGGTAGTCGATGCGAGGCGGCCATCCTGGCCCAGTTGCCGAGGTTGACTATCTGAAATAAAAATATCCTTTAAAATTCGCGTTCGTCGCTGCCCTCTCATGTCACTCTACATGTGCGCAGGTTGCTCGTAGCCCGTCCAGAGCTGTGTCCGACTGGTGTCGTTCGTCCAAATGGTCGGCCTCCTTCCAGACTGTCAAGATTGGTCGTCGCCCGTGCACGCTGCGCATTGGTACGGGTCGTTCCATTGTATTGCCTGCGCGCTGTGTCGATAACTTTAAAAGTCCCTTTTTATTTCTGGGACAACCTCTACCTATTAGAACGGTCCGTTCTCCTTGAACTTTCGGAAATCCTCAAGTCTGCGATGGGATGAATCGGAGCGGTTTCGCGACGCTAGTCTCGCAGGCCTGCGAGCGCGGTGTCACGTGCGCTATCGCACGACGCTAAACCCGCATCCGACCTTGAGGTCTCCGAGCCGTCCGCCTAGGTTCTTCACCCAACGCTGGGGACAAAGGCGGATAAAGCTCGGATTCCCATCGCAGCCGGCTGTCTTCGTGCGCGTGGTCCTCGCCGATGAATGAAAGGTTGACAGCAGGATGTCTGTTAGAAGCGAGGTCGTCTACGGTCCTCCCGACAACTGGGGGATCGAAGATGGAAGAACTGGGAGTTGTGCGACGAGGGACGGGGGAGGGGAGGAGGGTAGAGAGTCGCTGTATCACGAATTTCTCCGTCCTTCGAGACATGACGCCGGGTCTCTACGCCGTTCGTGTGTACACGTGTATGTGTATGTGTTGCTATTAACACCGAGAACTGGGGGAGGAAGTTAGGGCCGCGGGTCACGGCGTTGTGTAATCTTGGTTCGGGCGTCACAGGGATGAGAACCTCGTGCTCACCCTCGAACCTTTCAGGAGTTCCCTCAACGGGCTGTAGCAGTTCTCAATTCGGATGAAGCCTAAGTTCTCGAGACGGGTAACGGTACCATGCTGTCTCGAGGGGAGATCAGACGGGTTGTTCTTCGACTCGACCCGCTCCATCCAAACAGATGCGCATCTACAACGTATGGCTCCTGTCCAGAAAGCTTCGGCCATCACTGCAAACGTCTCGTTCGAAGAGTGGCCGTTCACAAGAGTACCCTGAGTGCAGGTGTTATCTACGAAGTACCACTGGGGAATGCCTTGTACTGTGGAGCCTGGTGCTAGTCTAGACAGCAGACCGTGTCCTCCGTGTACTAGAGCCTGAGCCATTAGGACTGCTTCTGTCTCAAAGAACTGAATCATATCCGCATCGCCCGCGAACACCTCGCGGTGCGTCCCTTTTGGAATTGCGGAGTTTG
>JAPJBO010001733.1:0-31292 GCA_030068145.1 Diplonema papillatum
ACTAGAAATAATTGGAAATCGCCACTCCAGGATCCACCGCGGCTCCCGTTGCTAGTGCTATGCTTCGGGCCTCAGATATTGCTTAAAATGTAATGCCGTGCTTTATGGAAAGTTCGTGTATCTACTGACGCGCAGACCTTTTCTCTTCGCGCCGAGCCGAGGAAGAATATAAAAAAACGCGCTTCCACGCCGCAGAATGGAACGTTATTCAAGGAATCGCCGCCGATTCCGCATCTGAGTGACGCCGTGCCACCGAGTTCACCCTCGTAGCGTTTCCAGGCGTATGCCGCGGTCTCGCCGACCCAGCTCACGCGTTGGGTTCTGGCGACGGGGCCTTCGTTCTGGATCCCACAGCCATGCATAGCTCCTGTGCATTGTATCGTATGCAGGGCTCAGGTTGGAAGGTACTCTTTTGGACCTTTGCCTCGAACATTGTCTCCGAACGGCTTCTTCTTCCCCTCGTCCCGTGTGCGTGCCTCCGAGAGGTGCCCGACAAAAAGCTAGGTCCGGCCGGTGCCATTTCATGGATCTTGTGCAGCGCCACCTCTCCTTTGCGCCGTACAAGTGTGCGTACCGGGGGAAAGTCTGCCAAGCAGGAGCGAAGCTTCGCGTGTTCGGTGGTACTGCAGGGCCGCGGGCTGGCGAGTCATGTGGCGTGGTGTCCAAAAGCATGCGTACCCTGGGGTTTGACGCTTGCGCTGAACACAAGCCTGCAAAGACGGGTTGCCACGGGCGAAAGCCGGGGTTGTGACCCTGTGGGAACTCCGGTTCATGCTTTGCATGCTGCGGTTGACCGTGACGCTCTTACCCCAGCGAACTTCTTCTTCTTCTTCTTCTTCTTCTTCTTCTTTTGCTTCCTCCCGCATGCGTGCCTCTGAGTAGGTCTGGCTCCACACTTGCCGTTGCGCGGCTTGCCGCTTGCTTCTGTTCCCCATCATGACTGCCGCCCGCTTGCAACAATGCTTCCGTGAGCTGAGTTTTCTCACTCTCTCGGCTCTTCGCTACCCCCCTTTTTTGCTTTCCCTCGACCTGATTGCCGCGTCGGGGGGGGGGTGCCACCTATCAGCGGGAAACGCACAAGAGGCGTCACCCATCGTCAAAGCACGTGACAGGAAAAAAAGATAAAGGAAAAAATAGAAGCGTTGAACTGTCTGTTACCTCTTGCAAACTCTCTGCCATGACGTATCGTGCGGCCTATTTGAGGTGTTGTGTCGCTTGACTTCATATCACTGCCAACCTCGGTCAGCCCCCAAAAGAGTAGAAAGTAGGACAGTAATCGTTACGAAGGTTTGTAGTAGTGGGCAAGGTGGTGGCGGGAGAATGCGGAGATTGTGAAGAGGAAGAGAGAGAGATGTGAAGGGAGGGAGCCAACGGAGTGAGGAAGCAGAAGTGTCGAATTGCGGGGTGAATGGAACCACCTCGCTATCCTGTTCCCCCCTCCCGCTTTCTTCGAAGAAGACTTGATGCTAGCATCAAACATACATGAGGAGAGGCAGTGTCCTGCCTAAAGATTACACTTAGATTTCCCCCCTTTGTCTGGCTGTCTAATGGGCGTCGCGGCAAAGTGTTGGGCCGGCGCCGCCTAAACAAGGGTTTGCCGTACGTGGCTTCTGAATGACTCCCTCCGCAAAAAAATACTCGACGTAGCTGCTTTGACTCCGAATGGAAGGGAGGAAATATAGAAGTAGAGGGGCAAATACCAATTTTCTCACTCAGGACTTTGACCTGTTGTGTTTGTGTGTCTTGTCGTGTAGGGGTGTCCGCATGGCCTCACGTCCGTTCAACACGCGTTCAGCCTTCGGTTCTTTGTCTGGCAGCCTTGTCGAGAGTTTCCTTCCATAAGCTGGCGCTTGTGTAGAAGACTATGTTGTCGACAACGATCGACGGGGAGGGGGTAAACACAAAGTTCGTACATCCATCCAGCCAACCCGCAGAAGTAGGAGGGTGGAGTGGGCGCGGTGCGGGGGAGGAGGCGTCGGTGATGGTGCTGGACTTCGTCGCGCTGGGGGATGTGGACAAGATTCTGGACGGCCTGGGCACCGGCGGGGGGGAGGGGGGGCCTGTTGGCCGAAGGCGGCCGTCGGTCGCCCGGGGGCGCAGCGCGAGCTCGGGAGGGGGCGGCGGGCATCACCACCGGGTGTATGGGGCTGCACGGGACGGTGTCGAGTTCTTGCCGGCATCCGCCGTCGAAGCCGCGCTGGACGACGTCGCTGCGAACCCGGACGCGGTCGCGGCGGTGCCCGCGCTGCAGCCGGCGCCGTTCACGGCGAAAAAATGGGTGCCTTCGTCGCCTAAAATCCCGCCCGCGAAGCAGTTCGCGCCGTACCAAGCGTACGCGGAGACGCTGCACGGCGACAAGCGCGCGGCGGCCGCCGTCGTGCAGAAGCTGGTCTCCGCAACGGGGACCGGCTGCTGCAACGTCGTGCAGGTGCGCGAGCTGCACGAGAAGACGGACAAAGGCAACGCGAAGGGGAGGGGCGGGGTGTGGAGCACCAACACCGTGAAAGACGCGCACGCAGAGTGCACCTTGCAGCTGAACCCGAAATACTACCTCCTTAACCCACCGAAGGAAGCAGGCCTCGAGTCTGGCACCAAGCTGGCTTACGACGCACTGGTCCACGTGGTCACAGACAACGCGATACCAACCATCTCCCGCTGCGACATCTCCAGTGGGCAGCATCCCCATACTGGGATGACTTCGTTCGCTTCCGTCGAGTGCTTCGCACAGGGACAGAAGAGTCGGAATGTGGATGGAGCCGACGCCAAAGACGTCATTCTCCACAAGCAGTCGATCACTGTCCCCGGGAAGTTCGTCGCGCCGTTTTTGAAGCTTTCCTTCAAAGCAAGGGACAACGGGCTCTACTTCGAGTCGGCGGCCGCAACGCACCGGATCGTTTACCTCGCCGTCGTCAGGGGCGAGCGGTACACTGTCATCCCCCCCGACAGAACCAAGGCAAAGCAGTCCATCTTCGCGGACATCGCGGCGATGGATCCGATGCCGCCGCAGCGGCACATGGCGGCCTACCCCATGGCCAAGCAGCCGCGAACCCCGGTTAAAAGTGCGGCGGACCACCACCACCACCCCTCCACCGAGCCGCCGAAGACGCGAACGACGCCGCTGAAGACCCCGCAGCGCGGCGGCGTGCGGCCGGCGGCGCCGCGGCTCGCGTTCCACATCCACGCCGACACCCACGCAGCGACGCCGCCGAGCCGGCGGAAGGAGACACGCGTCGAGCGGCGTCGGCGGGTGGTTGCCGCGGCCACCGACGGGTTCCGCGCGGCCGTGCGCCAGGGGTGCGGCGGCGCGGCGTCCGCCGCCGGCAGCAGCAGCGGCGGCGAGGGGTCCGAGTCGTGCGGGTCGCACGACTTCTGCCGCGTGCCCCTGGCGGCCCGGATCGAAGAGGAGGCGCACGGCGGCTCCGACGGCAGCGGGAGCGGCAGAGGCGACGAAGCGGGCGCCCAGCCGAACGAGCTGGCCCTGCGGGCCCTCCGAGCTGCCCAGGTGCGGAACCTCTCGTCTGCACGCGATGCCGGCGGCGGCGGGCCGGCGCCGTACAGAGCCACGCCGTCGCTTTCGCGGGAAAAGGAGGACGGCGGCGTTTCCGGGTCGGAAGATGGGTCTTCGATGCATCCGGACGCCATCGAGCCTTGCCGCCGCGTTCCGGCGCAGGTGCCGGGGGCGCGCGCCGGCGCGTTTAGCTGCCGGGAGCGGCTCCTGGCCTCGCCCCTGAGTCCGGCGGACGCGGGCGAGCGGCAGGCGCACCTGCAGACCAGCGAGTGCCGGTCCCCCGACTTCCGCCGCCCCAGCCCCCCTGCCCAGCGGCAGCAGCAGCGGCAGGAGCAACAGCAGCACCAGCACCTGCAACAGCAACAACAACAACAACACCACCCGCAACAACAGCTGCAGCAACAGCAACAGGAACAACAACAGCAACAGCTACAGCAACAGCAACAGGAACAACAACAGCACCACCACCAGGAACAGCAACAACAACAGCAACAGCACCAGCAGCAGCAAAAGCAACAGCAAATACCACAGCAGCACCAAAGGCAAGAGCAGCCATTGCAACAACAGCAGCAACAGCAGCAACAGCAGCAACAGCAGCAACAGCAGCAACAGCAGCAACAGCAGCAACAGCAGCAACAGCAGCAACAGCAGCAACAGCAGCAACAGCAGCAACAGCAACAACAGCAGCAACAGCAGCAACAGCAACAACAGCAACAGCAGCACCAGCAGCACCAGCAGCAGCATCAGCAACAGCAACAGCAGCAGCAACAGCAGCAACAGCAGCAACAGCAGCAACACCAACATCAACATCAACAGCATCAGCAACAACAGCAACACCAGCAACGGCAACAGCAACATCAGCAACAGCAGCAACACCATCAACTACAGCAACAACAGCAACAACAGCAACAGCAACAACAACAGCAACAGCAACAACAACAACAGCAACAGCAACAGCAACAGCAACAACAACAGCAACACCAGCACCAGCAGCAGCCATTGCAACAACAGCAGCAGCAACTGCAGCCATTACAGCAACAGCCGCAGCATCAACAGCACCAGCAGCACCATCAACAACAGCAGCACAAGCCAATTGACGCCTACTTGGCGCGTGCCGACTCGTCGCCCGAGCGCCGGTTGTCCGACAGCTACTCGTCGCCGGCCCTCTTGAGCCCGCGCCTCCCTTCGAACTCGTGCAAAAGGGAAGAGCAGCGGGCTGCCATCAAGGAGGACCTCGCGCAGCTCCAGCGGCTCCGCGAGGCCGCGGAAAGCGCGTTCACCAACGTCGCCGACCGCCCCGGCCAGCGGGGCGACGTGCCGTGCGACTGGAGGGACCCGCAGCACAGCGCGGCGGTCGCGCAGCACGCGGGAGTGAGCATCGCCGCGGAGCTGGCAGGCGGCAAGGCGGGGCCGCCGGTCAACGACAAGCCGCCGCTCGTCCCGTGCACGAACCGGTCGCACCGGACCGGCAGCGAGCCGAGGCCGGCGTCTTCTCCGGCGTCGAGTCCACAGCCTCCGGCGGCAGCCGGCAGGCACCCGCGGGCGGCTTCGCCGCACGCGGCGGCGACTCACCGGGCGCCGAGCCCGTGCCACGCGTTCGACTCGTGCTCCGGCGACACGCTCGAGGCGCCGCAGACCGCGCGCAGCCACCGGCGTGCCAGCGGCGCGGGGCTCCACCACCACCCCGCCGCAAGGTCCCGGCAGAACAGCCTCCACGCGTGCAGTCCGGGCGGCGGGTACTCGCCGCCGGCAGCTGGCCTTGCGACTCCGCTGAGCGGCAGCTCGGCGGGGTTGCACACGGCGGTCGGCAGCCACCGGGCTCTGGCGGGCGGCGGCGTGTTTTCGCCGGGGTCCGCGGCCTCGTCGACGCCGACCAACTTCCACGCGTCGGCGGCGGCGGCGTCGCCGATGGAGACGCAGCTGCAGCAGCAGGTCGCCGAGCTCCGTCGGCAGCTCGCGTCGCGCGCGGCCCCCGGCGGGGGCGAGGCGCTGCCGCGGGTGCTGCTGGGCGGCGACTGCAGCCGGAGCGCGACGCCGGGCTGCCTCCCGCTGCAGCCGCCGCTCTCCTCCGCGGAGCCCGACGCGGCGCCCGCGGCCCCGTGCGCGGTGCTCGGCGCGTCGCTCAGCCAGAGCTCGTCGTCGCCACGGTCGACGCTGCGCCTGCAGCAGCCACTGGCCGCGCTGCAACTGCTCCCGCTCAACGGCAAAAACCCGTCCGCCGCCACCGCCGCGGCGGCGGCGGCGGCGCGGAAGCCCGTGTCCCCCATGTCGCCGTTCCCCGAGGAAGTCGCCGCTCTCCGCGACCAGCTTGCCGCGCAGGACGAAGTGCTCCGGCTCACGAAGGAGAAGCTCGCCAAGCAGGCGGAGGAGACCAAGATCCTCATCGTGCGGCAGGTGCTGTTCTGCTTCGTTTTCCCTTTCGCACACCGGGCACATTCGACCCCGAAACGCAACAAACCTCGAAAACAATCGTCGACCGGAAAAATGTCATGGGCGTGGTTCGAACCCGGACCCACCGAGAACGGGGGGGGGGGGGGGGGGGGGGGTTCGTTTACTTTTGGAAGGTTCGTTTCTAGTTTTGGAATCGGTTCGTTTACTTTTGGAAACTTCGTTTCTAGTTTTGGAATCGGTTCGTTTACTTTTGGAATCGGTTCGTTTACTTTTGGAATCGGTTCGTTTACTTTTGGAATCGGTTCGTTTACTTTTGGAAACTTCGTTTCTATTTTTGGAATCGGTTCGTTTACTTTTGGAATCGGTTCGTTTACTTTTGGAATCGCTTCGTTTACTTTTGGAAGTGGTTCGTTTACTTTTTCGAAAAGTTACGAACCACTTCCAAAACTAGAAACGAACCGATTCCAAAACTAGAAACGAACCTCTTCCAAAACTAAAACGAGATCGGCCGAAATTCCAAGGGAATCGTGTCAAAAATCGACTGCGACCACCAGAAACGAACCTTTCCAAAACTAGAAACGAACCTTCCAAAACTAGTTTCGAACCTTCCAAAACTAGAAACGAACCTTCCAAAACTAGAAGCGAACCTTCCAAGACTAGAAACGAACCTGCGAAGAGGGTCGAAAGAGTTCCCCCCAAAAAAAAGACGCCAGATACGCAAACTCTTTCGAACGCTGCACACGGGTATCCTTCAAGTGACCTCTAACTATCTGTTGCATACGCGTATCCGGATCTGAAAGCCGAAGACTTCGTAACACTTTACCGCAACCGAAGTCGCGAACCGGGTTCGGCTTGCACTGCAAAAGCAGCATAATCGTGTCTTGCGCCCGAGCGCGGAAATCCGCCACCCGCCATTCGGCTAGAGTGCAAGAACACAATTGCGAAGCGTACTACAAACGGATAGTGTTACAAAGGCGAACGAATCATGCGAGAACCTATGGAGGGGCCCCTCGACAGCTTTCAGAACACGGCATAGTAAGTCAAGAGTCGGATAAGCGTGTGCACATTCTACTCCCGTTTGATCTGCATTTTCCACCTTTGCCCCCCTTTCTTTGATCTGCTGTGTGTATTTGCGGACAATTTTATGTCATCCGGTTATCGTGTATGCTAATAGCCGCTAGGATAGAAAGAATTTAGTTAGTTATAAGAATGCAGTGTTAATAGTCTAAAATAGCTACAATGCTTGTTTCGATCCAGTACACAACCAGCTAGCATCCATCAGAAATATTCCTCCGACCCAGGGTCACTCAACAGCTCGCAACGGCCTTGCAGCATGCGCCCAGGCCTTGTGACCCTGGGTGGCGTTTTCCCCCTTTTTTCTTCTGCGGTGCTCTCTTTCCGCATCTTCAACGCTACCTGGGCTTCCGTGAGCGCGGGGTCGCTGTCCAGCTCTTGGCGCAGTCGGTTGCGGGCTTCCGCCACGCGAGTAGCTTCCACCTCGGTCTTGAGGGTGCGTCGGCATGCAAACTGCATCTCCCTCCCAGTTTTCCCGACAAAGGAGCCCCCGAGCACGACCCCACGTTGCTTCATCTCCCCCTCGGTGTACATCGTCGGGGCGGCCGGTCTGGCAAGGTGGGTGCGTCGTGGTGTGTCATCTCTGCTTGGGCCAGTCTCTGTGGCACTCCCTTCCTGTGCCTGGGTGCTTGGCATGGGCGCTGGTGTCTGTGGGACAGGCGCAGGGGTGACTGGTGATGGTGGGATGACAGGCGCTGGTGTGATTGGTGATGGTTGTGGTGTGACAACAGGCGCGGGGGTGACTGGCGATGGTGCAGGTGGAGGTGGTGGAACGACCGGATCAGGCACAAAACGGGAGTCCAACCAAGCGAAGGGTTGGCATAGTGACACTCATTTGACAAGACATCGGCTAGCTCTGTGTGTGTGTGAAAATTTGGAAAAACATAGCAATAATGGATTAGGCAAAAAATGGCCAAAAAAAAAAAATCTGCCAAAAATGGCCAGAATCGGAAAAATGGCAAAAATGGCCAAAATTTGGCAAAATGGCCAAAATTTGGAAAACTTGGCCAAAATGGCCAAAATCTGGAAAATTTGGCCAAAATGGCCAAAATCCGGCAAAAATGGCCAAAATCTGGAAAATTTGGCAAAAATGGCCAAAATCTGGAAAATTTGGCCAAGATGGCCAAAATCCGGCAAAAATGGCCAAAATCTGAAAAGTATGGAAATTGTGGAAAACTGTGGTAACTCCTGCAAAAACAGCCAAAAGTGAACGAACCGATTCCAAAAGTAAACGAACCGATTCCAAAAGTAAACGAACCGATCCCAAAAGTAAACGAACCGATTCCAAAAGTAAACGAACCGATTCCAAAACTAGAAACGAACCGGTTCCAAAAGTAAACGAACCGGTTCCAAAAGTAAACGAGCCACCCAAAACTAGAAACGAACCTTCCAAAACTAGTTTCGAACGTTCCAAAAGTAAACGAAGCACTCCCCAAGCTAAATCAGCCCAAAAAGAGCCCAGAAACGAACCGATTCCAAAACTAGAAACGAAGTTTCCAAAAGTAAACGAACCGATTCCAAAACTAGAAACGAACCGATTCCAAAACTAGAAACGAACCGATTCCAAAAGTAAACGAAGCGGACCCGGGGGGGGGGGGGGGGGGGGGGGCAGGGGGCGCACTAAGGATTGGGGGGTGCAACGGGCAATGTCAACGTCTGCTAAATTTGGAAGGGGGGGGGGTCCTGTTTGGTGCACCTGGTGGCCGGGGACCCCCCCACCCTTTTTTCCGGGGACCCCCTTAAACGCGCTCTTTCGCGATGGATCTTTCCACTCCGTCCTCGGTTCGTCTGTGAGGCCTGAAATTTGACGTGCAAAACACAGGCTGAAACCGGGAAAATCTGCCCTTTCGTGGTTTTCTTGGTGCCGTTGTTTCGAAACTAAGTACGTTTCCCAGCGGATTTGCCTGAAAAACAGCTTTTGGGGGGTATTGGCATTTTGGCGAAAGCACATGGTAAATCGGCCAAATTTGCTCGAATTTTCACTTTTTGGGCCAATTTTCCAGATTTTGGCTGTTTTTTGAGTGCACTGCAGGAATCTTGGTTTTCGGGGAAACTGACTTTGCTCAAAAGTTGCTAAGTACATTTCCCTGCCAAAAAAGTGCAGGAAAACATTTTGGTGGGGATTGACCTTTTTTTCCGCAAAAGTGGGTTTCGATTTCGCAAACGAGGAGAACGGATTCATCTGGAGGAAACGGAGTACCCACTCGGCACCGGGGGGTCTGGGAAACACCCCAAAAACAGCCCCCAAAACGACCCCCACCCCCCCCCCCTTTGCCATGCTGTCAAGCTCTCGCGACAGTGGTGACCAGCGTAGCCGGGATTGTCGGAGAATGGGTGTCCAAGCCATCCTGAGCATGTTCGCAAACTTCTGCGATGCACGGCAGCACGATGCGCACGAAGCTCTGGTAGCGATACTCAGCGCGACTAGTGCGACGCTGGGTCCGGACGAAACGGGGACCCCTGCCCGGGCTACCAACTCTTCATAACATGCTTGGAGAACGGCTGGACCAGCTCAGTACGATGTAGTGCATGTGGACGCACTTCTTCCAGCAGTCAGGTAATGCAATGTTTACAAATTCCTTGCGGAAGGAAACTGGAAGACTCTCTCCACGTGCACGGGTTTGTGAATCCGGAGAGAGTATGCGACTGCAAGGCTGTAGGTACGGTGGTTGAAAGCATGGATCTCCGTCTGACAGCTGAATGTGTTCTGATGCAGTTTGGCATCTACACGAGAAACGGTGCCAGGCGCCAGAATGACGTGAAACTGCCCCCCTTCTTCGGACCGCCGGACCATCTGCTACGCCTCGCGGCCGTCGTGGTGCACATGGGGGAGGATACGGCTAGCGGGCACTACGTCACGTACGTTGCGCAAGACACGGGGTGGATCCTCTTCGACGACCTGCACGTCACCTCTGTCGACGACATTCCGTGGGGTGACGTTTACCTCGCGGCCTTTGTCCGGATCCCCCGGAATGCCCACGACATGACTGTCCGTGCCCCGTCACCCTCCATGGTGCTTCCTACTCAGGATCGGCTACCCGACTTGCCTGCACCCCCAGGTTCAGCCGGTAATTTGATGAGCCGGCAGTCGGAAGGATCACCTGACTCCTTCTGCCCCTTTGGTAATTCGCCACCCTGCCCGCCCTTGCCGGACTCCCAATGTCTGACACCGCATGGTCAGTTGTTTGAACAGCAGTTAACAGGTTCCCCGGTGCTGCGATGTCAACACTGCTCCGTCGAATGCACGAAGGATGGCCAGACGTTCCAAGGTCTGAGGGGACTCCGCGCGCATGAGAGACGTTGCCACCTCGCGGGTGTGAGATTCTGATCCGCGTCGTTTGAGCCTCATCGGGTTCTTGATTGCTGGCTGGTCTATGTTTCACTCCGCACCCGTTTACCCTGACTAACGGGAAAAACTCGAAGTGTCTGTACGAGTGAACGCACACTAACATGAGAGGATGAAGGCACGTATATGCCGCCTGGCCCTGTGCTAGGCGTAGTTTGAGGTTGTACTTATTTCCGAACAACCTACCACGAGCTTATCCACCCACACCCCCATTTTTCCCCTTTCTTTTTATTTACTTTTTCCCGCCCGATGTCGCTGATGACTAACGGACCGTCGGACCCGTCCCAACGGGGGTGCTTATGGAAGCTGCAATGAAGGCTTAGACCGGTACGGGCTACATGGCAACCCCTGCTCAACATGTAGAACGTGGGGGGCCCTTGATCACATTCATTACGGGTGTGGTCGTGGTGTCGGTCGCAATAGTCGCTTTGCTAGCCAAAGAGAGAGATAGAGAGAAAAAGAGCGCCAGAGAGAAAAGAAAAGATAACGTTATCTTCCGGAAAAGAAGGGTTACGCGAACCCCCGAAAAAATAATTACCCCCCAAAAAAAAAAAAAAAAAAAAAAAAAACACAAACCGACGGTGACCCCCAAAACCTTTTTCAACCTTTCCAACACCCTTCAAGCTAAACCATTATACAACGACCCCCCCCCCCCCCCCCCTCCACACCCACACGACGCACTTGTTAGCTGTTTTTTTTGGGACATAACTAGTTATATTTCTAACAAGTGATGTAACAAGTGGTCACTTGTTTATATAACAAGTGGCACTTGTTATATAACAAGTGATCACTTGTTATATAACAAGTGATCACTTGCTATAACAAGTGATCACTTGTTATATAACAAGTGATCACTTGTTATATAACAAGTGATCACTTGTTATATAACAAGTGATTGCTTGTTATATAACAAGTGATTGCTTGTTATATAACAAGTGTTTGGTTGCAATTTCATAAGGAACCTGGGGTTTGTACCTACCTACGAGAGAAAGTCACGTGATCTGCAAGACACTAGGGTTTTGGCAAACAAACGGTTGCTGCAAGCGCGCTTGGCATTTGGACACCCGAACCGCTCATTCGGGGTTCTTCTGTGGGTCGAAGTTTCTTGTCGTGTGAAAAATCACACTTTACAGGACCTTCTCCCACAAGAAACAGAAGAACCACATTATGAGCAAGCGCAGTGACAACTCGTCGAAGACCCCGGAGAAAAAGAGGAAGAAGTCGGGGGACGCCGGGCCGGACATCATCGAGGCCCAGACGGCCCAGGTGATCGTCGACTTCGTCGACGTTTACTGCGTGGCGAAAGACGACACCGAGGTCATGCACGTGGCCTTAAAAGCTGTGGTGCAGACCCTATTTGGCTTCGAGCTCGGCGGCCGCGATGGCAGGATCAGCAAGGCCATCGGTGCGAAGTTTCCTCGCATGCTTTATGCGAAGAATCAGGCGGAGGCAACCGACACGAAGCTTTACGCGCTGAGGATCCGCCTTAACACCGATATGGTTTTCCGCGGGGTTTACCTCCGCAAGAGCCCCACGCCTGCACAAAAGGCAGGTGAACCATACACTCGTCTGCGAGCTGCCGCCGTCAAAGATATTTGCCTTGACAACGTAGATGTGACGAGCATCTACAAAAGCAAACTCCAAGGGCAGGTTGTGGGCGCCGGTGCTGCTGTAGGAAAGCGCAACCCCAGATGGCCTTACATTACTGTCGTGGGCAAACAGCAGGGGACCGTCGGTTCGGAGTCGTTGACATATCACTGTATTGTGATAGAAAGTGGGTGTACGGTGATTCCGGAAGCTCACCCCCCGATCCTCACTGGAAACTGCCTCGCATTCACCCTGTATCGCGAACTACCATCGTCAGGAGGCGCCGCAGGCCTTTACAAGGGTAGCTACACTCTGCCTTCAGATGTCATCATTGACACCACTAAAAGCATGCTGGTTACAGAGTCAGGAGGGCTTACTGTGGTGAAGTTTCCTTTGGCTACAACCGCCAACCAGGTGATTACCGTCGAGCGGGGCAATTGGAGAAACAATCCAGAATTGTTGGGCGTGTCATTAGACCAAGTCGAAGATGACCGCGCCAGTGCAGACGACACCGACAATTCCGATAACGCATCCGATCACGAGGTGCACTTTCAGCCTGCAAACTAGCGACGTAAAAAGTCAGCGAAAGGCTTTTTCCTTTCTGCCCTTCGTGATGACGGTAACCTCCTATCTTTTTTGACGACGACATTCATTTTGATCATGACCCAATATTTTGCGCAGCAAATCCCCTCTGTTTTCCCTCTTAATGCCCCGAACAAGAAGTTGGTGATCAATTGCAGGGGATACATGTAACTCTTGGGCAGCTTTTCTCCCTGTTTCCCGGCGTGGACGAGGGCAAGTTGAAATTGAATAAACTGAACGATGGGTCAGTGTGATGACAAACGTGGAAGTATCCGTCTTTGGTGTTCTGGCTTGTTGACCATTGTAGTACACTAATTGTAAGCTGAAGCGGACACTCAATATGTCGGTCCACGTTTCACGTTTCATATGTTGCTGATCATTGAAGTGGAAGAATCGAATTGACAGGTTGCTGCTTTTCGATCACCCAAAAGAACCATGGCTATGAAAATGGATGCACCGACCGTTCGAGCAATTGGGCAGTTGATAGCTGATAATCGTGGTCAGCTGGGGATGTCATTGAAGGATTGCGCACGATTGGGAACCTTAGTGAAGGAGCGCACCGGTATTTGCATGGGCCTTTCACAGGGGAGTGTAGCCAAGAGTGATGAACCGTGGAAGGTTCTTTCCAATGAGGTTTTGGGGAGTGTTGCGGGATCACTCAGCTTTCTCCTGAAGACGTTTCCGGTGAAGGCAGACTCGGAGGCCCCATCAGTTCTTCTGGTCATGGATGGATACAATCCAGGGAACGCATTCCGTTCCCGGACCTCTAGACAGCGACTAGCAATCGGCCTCGTAGCTGGTGAGACGGTATCACACTTCCTCACACTCAGCGACAAGCGAAAAGCGTCTTTCCACGAGTGGTGGATATTTCAGTGCTTGCCCCAGCTGACCGCAGTCCAGAAAGGCACGTTTCACGTGGGCGATCAAGCTGTGTCCCTCCAGCTCTTTCGCATCGGCGAAGATCACGCGGAGCTTTGGTCGTTGTTCACAGGTGTCGGTAGCTCTGGGCACAGGAGCGCCTTTTGTGCGACGCCTATAAAAGATCGGCTACAACACATGCATTGTTGCGAGCGGCTCAGCATTCAAGAAATGCACGAGGCCGGCTACACATGTCACATTGCCCAACGGTTTGTCCAACCATGTTACACAGTCACCCCAGCCCTGCACGACGTCAAGGGAGTGATGCGTCTCATCCTGCGCACCCTTCCGCATGCGGCAGCGGTGGAACAAGCTGTACTTGGAAGTGTGGGCTGCAATATGACTGGTTCACAAGCGCGCAAACTGCTAGCCACTCTGCTGATGCGAACCAAAGGGAACGAGCACACAATATGTTGCTTGATGGATATGCTTGTCTTTTTTCGGTATCAAGACATACCGGTTCGCTTCTTTTCCGCGCAGGGTGCGACCAACTTCGCAAAACACTTCTTGCTCGGTTTGCTAAGTTATCACGCTCTGATTTTCTTGTTGGAGTGGGCGAACCCTGGCATCACTTTGTCGGCCTATGCCCACAGCATGGAACACTGGTTTGATCCGCAAGATGCTCACAGGCTGGCAGTGTCAGACGAAATGTTCGAGCACATGAACGGAGAGCGCAAGCGTTGGGTGGGAAGGACTTCCCAGCAAACGATGGAGCGCGATCTGCAGGTGCTGGAGCTTCAGACGAAGCATTTTCACCCCGACAAGAAACGTCGGCCCTTGCCGAAGCTTTCCGAATGCGTCGCCGCTGTGCCTAACTTGTTCCAGTACGACGTGATAGTGTTTTGCACGTGCGTTACGCAAAAGGATGACACTTGGAAGAAAGCGACTAGAAGCCTGATTGCGCGCTTAAAGGTTGTCGGCCTTGGTGCTACCGTATGTCGGGCGACGCGATGGGGGCAGAAGTTCTGTGCCAACCCAGGCGTCGAAACACACTCTGAATTTAAGCTTTGTGTGTGTAATGACACGCCGTGGAAAGCTCCTCTTGCGTCTGAAAGCGAAAGTAGCAGCGGGTATGAGAGCTCACTCGAGAGTGAAGATGAGGACGCCGTTTTCAGCTGCATCATCTGCAATAAGCACTTCAAGAAGGTCTTTGGTCTCTACGCACACTACGACACGCAGCACCGTCCAGCTGTACCGTGTGAGTGCAAACAAGAGTGCCCTGCTTGCAAGAAGCGAGTTTTCACAAGCGGGTTAAGCCAACACGTCTTGTACAATCACTCAGATATGCTTACAAAGACAAAGTGCCCTCTGTGCTTAGCGAGCTTTTCCTCATCCAGGCTTAGAGACTCTCACATGAAGCACCATCACGTTGTGTGATGCGTTCTTTGATGATGCGTTCTTTTCTCCTGCATCAAGGTGGTTCAAGAAGCCGAACATGCTTCCCTCAGAGGTTCTCTCACGTTCTCTTGATGCCGGGGTCGAGATTGAGGTAAAGCTAGTTGAACTATGCGTGAAACTGCGGCCGAGACCACAGGTCAGAGCGAGCCGACGCGACGTCCTCCACCACGGCTCTGCTTCTGCGGTGCTATCGTTTTTCAGTACATGCGTCTTGCTGATCACGTGTTTTTCTCTCGTACATCGGTAAACCAGGCTACTTGTTATAGAACAAGTAAGACCCTTCAGCACTATGCGTGTTTTGGGGCTGCGTTTGGCATGGTGCTGCAAAGCAGTCTCTTACTTTTCTGAGTTTATTTACACGACACGGCTGCAATCTTTTAGGCGGACTTCAACAAACAAATGTAACATGTTTGTTTGCCAAAAGCCTTGTGTCTTGCAGATCACGTGATTTTCTGGACTGCTTCCCTCGTGGGTAGGTACAACCCCCGGTTCCTTATGAAATTGCAACCAAACACTTGTTATATAACAAGCAATCACTTGTTATATAACAAGTGATCACTTGTTATATAACAAGTGATCACTTGTTATATAACAAGTGGCACTTGTTATACATTTTCACTTGTTAGGTCACTTGTTATATAACAAGTGATTGTGCATGACAAGTGCGTCGTGTAGGGCTAAGTTGGATGGAAACGCCGTTTCTTTTAGTTTTTTCGAAATATGGAAACGGAAACGGAAACGGAAACGTTTCCGTTTCTTTTAAAAGAAACGCCGGAAGGCTCCTCATGCTGAAGGGTCCTATAGGATACCACTTCGCGGGTCCTTCTGTGT
This sequence comes from Diplonema papillatum, assembly GCA_030068145.1. Lineage (NCBI taxonomy): Eukaryota > Euglenozoa > Diplonemea > Diplonemida > Diplonemidae > Diplonema > Diplonema papillatum. The sequence continues at coordinate 15,636 of JAPJBO010001733.1, forward strand.
GTCCGTCGGGTGTCAGTTTCCAGCCAAATTTTGGCTTTCTTTTCAGAGGGCGGGATCACCTTCTTCTTTTGATCTACGGGCACTTCTCTTCCTCCGTCTTCTGGCGGGCTCTTTGACTCTTCAGGGCCCTTCCTGGGCTGTTCTTCGACTTGGCTCGGCCCCTTCTTGTGTGTCGTCGCGGTCTCGTTTGTGCAGTCGCTGATGCTCACCGCTTTCTTTCGTCGGCGATCTGAGACGAGCAAATAGGAAACCACAAGCTAATGATGCAGAATGCCGTCACATGCGGATGCTGAGGTTTTCTGACACCAGATTCCACTCTTCTGTGCCTACCACTTCGTCCTCTGCTGCTGCCAACCCACGTTCTCATGTTTACTTGTATCGGCGGCCGTGCCGAGTGGGGCTTTTTGAATCTGCAGTCCTCTTCTGCATTGTCGGTGGGGTTCTTCCTGCCGTCGCTGTCTATGCTCCGACAACACCGCCCGATGGTGCCCCTTCCGGTGACGGTTGCCACCCGTCGTCGTATGCAGGTGCACTGTGGCAATCGATGTTTAACACACACGTTACTGCGTGGCCATCGCTTTTCTGGCGGGTTCAACATTGCCCCGGCATACGTGTGCCCTTCTCATCTCCTGATGCTGCTTGCACTCCCTCTTTGTCTTACACCGCTGAAAACCCCCGGTCTTGTAGCCTGTGGTGCGGCGGTGCTCCCGCTGTCCTGAACGATCGTATCTGTATAGCCTATTATTGGAAGCGGATGTGCTTTCCCGATCGTCTTCAGCGCGTTGGCCAACGGCCTCGCATCAACAGAGCATCGTCGCCACAACAGCCATTGGTATAAAGAGCTGCAGACCTCAAAGTCATCACAACCGGATGCGTGTGGTTGCGCGGTCGCAACTCTTATGCTTCTTTCCTCCCTTGTCCATGGTTCCCACTGGATGGCGGGGTCCGCCGTTCGGAACACATTTCCGGTCGGACCTTCAGCCAGTATACTAGTGGCATACCAGCCGTTTCTTTTGAAAAGAAACGGCGTTTCCATCCACCGCCAAAAAGAAGGAAACGGAAACGGAAACGGAAACGGAAACGTTTCCAACGTTTCCATCCTACATAGCCCTAGGGGGGGTCAAAAGCTGTCAAAATAGGTCATTTTTTTGGGAACCACATAGGGGCTCCTAAAAGGCAATAAAATTTGGTAAACCGCCCCAGAACCGTATAGAAATGCCTAAAACATGCTTTTTGGCTGCTGAAGTGCCCCGAAAAGGCCTTTTTACGAGTGCCCAATTTTTGGACTCAGGGTGGACACCGTTTGGTACCGGTGTTCTTCTTTTTAGGTGACAACCCCAAAAATAGTGACAGCATGAACCGAAGAAGGAAAACAACACTGCCCAAACCTATGTATTTTTACTCAAAAGACTTTCCTGAGAGTTGGGGATGGTGGGGCTTCGTAGGAGGCATTGACAAGCGACTCAATGAGGTACGGCTTCGTAACGTGCCGCCCCCTCGAGTCCTTGACGTCAGCGCCAGCTTTCGTAGTGGCCTGTGTCGTGTAGCGTGCTACCGCAAGCTGCAGATACCCTGCCCTGAGCTGCTATGTCGTGGCAGTCCTATAAATCCACCGCCGAACCTTTTCGTTCAAGTCCAGTTTTCTATTTTTGTTCAAGCTCAACGTGCGTTGGGGTTAGGTACCAGAGATACACCCCGGTGACCAGTATTGTCTTCCGTGCGTGTGCAATGCGACCCTTTCGGGGTGGTGTACGAAAGGCGAACTTGAATAAAAGACACTGTCGCGTGCATCCCTTCAACAAAAACGTTGGGATCTGGAAAATCCCACTACGGATGAGAGCATCTCATTGTTTTTCTCGGAAAGACATCGAACTTTGTGAATATCGCTCCAGCAGCAGTTCGGGGAAGAGCTGCTGCCTGCGGTGTCAACAACACCTCAGCTTGCGCAAGACTCAGAGAGCCTTTTGGGACGTTGTTAACCATCCAGACGAGCAACGTTCATAGCTGCCTTCCTCCTGGGTGTCGTTTGCCCTTTTCTTGCTTCCATTTGTGGCTGCCTGCACGTGATTGTAGCCTCATCTTTGCATGGTATGAACAGTGAAGCACACACACAGGCAGCTAGCCGGTACCAAACGGTGTCCACCCTAAAACCATCACCTAATACACCCCCCCCTGGGCCATTTTCCATGAAACTTTCCCCAAAAACACGTTTCCGGGCATTTCTGAGGCGGGTTGCATGTTTTTTTAGCCTTAAACTGCCGTTAAGTCTACAGGCTGAAAATGTCACCATTTTGACGCAAAAAAAGACCTTTTGACCCCCCCTACCCCCCCCCCCCCCCAAAAGGGGGGTGCAACGTGCAACGGGGACAACGTCCCTTAGTGCGCACCCTGGGGGGGGGGGGCGGCGGCGGGGTGATCCAAATACCGCGAGATACTGAGAAACTCCGCAAAAAACGCAAATCTCGGGCACATCAGACCCCGAAACGCAACAAACCTCGAAAACAATCTTCGACCGGAAAAATGTCATGGGCTTCGAACCCGGACCCACCGCCCAAGGCCGACGCCCGGTCACTCTGCCACCCGCATACCTTTTGGAAGGAAAAAAAAAAAGCTAGCTCGGCGCTTTCTAAAAACAATACACTTTTTGCAAGAAGCCAAGATTTGCCAAGAAAAGCCGGGTTGGCTCGAATAGAGGCTATTCACATTGCATGTTCATAGGACGACCTAAGACCTCCAGTCTCGAAAAATGCTAAGAAGTTGTGCGTGCCGAATACGGAAGTACCGCATTCAACTCTGCCACGTACTGTCCAATGCCATCAACACGGAATACCGAAAGTTTGACGTAAATACACCCCTCGACAGGCAATCCAACAAGCCGAGGCAAAGCGTCAGCGCTTGCAAGACGACGCCCAGCGGGTAGACGTACAGGGAAAGATAGCTGAGTTGCACGGGAGGTACGCGTTCTTCATAATCTTACGGGTCGCCCCTACGAAGTATTGTGAACGCGAAGGCGACTTAGGGCAGCGTGTTTTTGGTGGTTGCTTAGCGTTCCTCGCGCCCGACGCTGGTATTCATAATCGCACGCGTGAAACGAGACGTTCAGGACCGTTCATAGGGAATATCAACGACAACCGCATCGAGCTTTCGGCGCCTGCGAAAAACTGAAGTAAGATCCCTCGGCTTTCTTGTCAGGCCCCACCACACATACTAGCACCACACATACTAGCACCACACATACTAGCACCACACATACTAGCACCACACATACCACAAATTGCGGAACCATGCCATTGTTTCGACTTTCCAAACTGTATCACTTCGTTGAAATTTTTACATAAGCGCCAGCTTGAAAGGAAATGCTCGACGATGCTGCCCGACAAAGAACAGAAGGGATCCCAAGTGCTGTAACTACCGAACCACGTGTTGAACGGACGTGAGGTCATGCGGGTCTACCCCTACACGACAAATCACACAAGCACAACAGGTCAAAAGTCCTGAGTGAGAAAACAACACACGGTGGTGTAAGCGAAGAACAAATCTTACAGGGTAGCCAGCATGAAGGACTTGATGGCGCCGCCGCTCGAGGAGCCGGAGAAGCAGAAGGTTTGGTTTCGAACATTTGCGCGTCATTTTTGCGTTTTCAAACTGAATTTTGCCAACCATAGATTGTTATCGATTCGGTTTATCGATAAACCAAATCGACGCATCAGACGGGAGGGCCAATTCCCATTCCAGCACCTTTTTGAACTTTTTGCCCATTCCAGCACTCTCGCAAACTTTTTGCCCATTCCAGCACCGTTTCCAAACTTTTTGCCCATTCCAGCACTATCGCAAACTTTTTGCCCATTCCAGCACCTTTTCCAAACTTTTTGCCCATTCCAGCACCTTTTCCAAGCTTTTTGCCCATTCCAGCACTATCTCCAAACTTTTTGCCCATTTCAGCACTATTTCCAAACTTTTTGCCCATTCCAGCACTATTTTCAAACTTTTTGCCCATTCCAGCACTTTATCCAAACTTTTTGCCCACTCCAGGCTGGAGCAGATCCAGCACTCGCAGTGACTCGTTTTGCCCATCATTGTGTGCCTATCACAGTACGTACATTCTGAAGTCGTTGCCGTCATGAATCCATGCCTTACTGGGTCACAGTGAGCGCACCGGACAGTCAGTCCGTTGCGGTGCGACTGATACACGGGTTTTCCTGCGGTAGCAGCATCTAATTTTACCGCAGCACAAGCAGCCTCCGTACAAGAAAACTCTGATCCCTCTTCTACTGTCATGGGATCGACTCTTTCCCCCAGAAATGGTTCCAAATCTGTGACACTTTTCGTGGAATGAGTGATATATAGCTAGAAATAGCTACATGTAGCTGGCCAAATAGCTAGCTAAGTGTCGCGGCATTTTTTCCCCCCTACCCCAGGGTTTTCACCAAATCTGTGACACTTTTCGTGGAATGAGTGATAAATAGCTAAAAAGAGCTACATGTAGCTGGCCAAATAGCTAGCTAAGTCTCGCACTGTCTTTTCGGCATTTTTGCCCCCCTACCCCAGGGTTTTCACCAAAAAAAACTTTTCGAAATCTCAGCCATTCTGAGCCATCGAGCCACCAGTGGCTGCCACTGGCTGCAGTGGCTGTCCCCCACACTGCGTGACACGTTTGTCAAGTTGTCAGTGACTGTTGTGAAACCTTTGTAGGCTATTACGAGCCACTGCGCAAGCGTACTAAGTAGCGTGATGAACCCGGTTTTGTCATCAGTGGTCGGCGGGTCGCGAAGGGCGACGCCCAGTGCTGTGGCGTCGCCATCTCGAGATCTACTGCTGCGGCCTGCCGGTCGTAGAAGATTCCGCAAAATCAGTGGAGAAGTAGACTCCTACTGTAGAGTGATTTTGGAACGACCCGTAGTGTAGGTGGCGCACGTCGGCGGAGCGTTTGTAGGTGGCGCTTTGGTGGGCGCCCTTGGACGAAATCGGCTCGTGCAGCTTGGCTACGTGTTGTCCGGACTGTCTCCGTCTTGGCCGCATGACAAGGCGACTTCTGTAGAAGAAAGAAGAGAAGAAAAAGGCCGCTCCTGGTCCAGGAACGTGACGGTCAACCACAGCTTGCAAAGCTTGAGTCGGAGGCAGCACAGTGCCACAACCCCGTCCGCTCTGCCCTGCGGCTGACCGTCTCGACGAGCTTGCGTTCAGCCGCGAATCAGCGCGAGCGCCAAGAGGTGCGCCAAGCCTTGATGCTTTAGTCTGGGAAATCGGGAGCCACTTGACCCGTAGGCCCGTGGCTGCAGTACCGCCGAACACGTGAAGCTTGGCTCCCGTGTATTTAGCCCCCCCCTGCAGATGGTAAAACCCGAAGGTATGGAAATTGCAGTGTTGATTTTGCCATAATATTGGTAAAGGGTGGTAATACTAATAGTGCTTGAATGGGCAAAAACTTTGGAAATAGTGCTGGAATGGGCAAAAAGTTTGGAAATAGTGCTGGAATGGGCAAAAAGTTTGGGCAGAGTGCTGGAATGGGCAAAAAGTTTGGGCAGAGTGCTGGAATGGGCAAAAAGTTTGCGATAGTGCTGGAATGGGCATAAAGTTTGGAAATAGTGCTGGAATGGGCAAAAAGTTTGAAAATGGTGCTGGAATGGTAATTGGCCCTCAGACGGGAACAAACCACCCCTGGATGGGCTGGTCTGATACACAAAAAGCTGTCCAGATCAGGATGGCCTGCTTTTTGAAGATCCGGTCAGTCGTCTGTGGTAAAATAAAGGTGTAATGCCCTTATATCCCACTCAAAACAAATTTGTGCCCTTATATCCCACTTCAAACAAATTTTGTGCCCTTATATCCCAAACTGGGATATAAGGGGGCTGGTGCCCATTACAGCACGGTTTTGTTAGATTTGCCCATTACAGCACGGTTTTCTTAGATTTGCCCATTCGGTGTTTTCGAGTGCCCATTACAGCACGGTTTTCTTAGATTTGCCCATTCGGTGCCTCAAAAAGTGTCACTTGCAGGGTTCGTCCCCGAAAAAGTGCCACATGCAGGACTCGAACTCACGACCTTCAGACCTTCCGCTGCATCGTGACTGTGACATCCACATTTTGGACGACGGACAATGGGCTGTCACTGGGCATAGCTGTCAGCCGCATTTTGGGCCATCTAACCACAAAATAGCCACAAACCTTGTGGCTCGTTTTGTGGCGGGCACAACTTCAGATGGGGTTTTGGACGGAGCTGCTACACCGGGCTCGGTATCCTGGTGCGGCACTCATTGGCGGTAAACGGTTTACTAAACCTCTGTAGTAGTAGGTTGAACTTGATATGCAGCAACAATCTGTGACGATGCCTGTGAAGACTGCACAAGCCGCAACAGACTACCTCTTTGCACGCGTCGTGTCATTTTGCTTCGGTCGCTTATTGCCCCGCGTACTGTTTGCGCTTCACGTCCCGATGTGCAGTTTGACGACGAGCTCGAGGAACCACCAGATGATTCGGCGCACTTCCTTTTCTCCCCGCGGCCGAGATCTCGACTCCCCTGTGTTTTGTTTCACCTGCTCGTCTCCGCGGCTCCGCTTCGGAGCCGCGGAGACGAGCTGGGTAGCAGTGGGTTCGTGGGCGGCCATCTGCTTCTCGTTCGCAGGCGGCTGCTGCGGCCTCGGCTTCTTGCGGGCGCTTCCCCCTACTTGCTCGTCGTTGCGTCGCGCGTCGCGCTTCCGCTGGGAGTAAGGCGCCGTCCGTCCATATTGCTTGCACGTTCACCGTTCGGTGTTCCCGCGGCCGACCCTTGTCCCGGTAGTAGTAGGAATTATGCACACAGATTCGTGCATAATTCAGTTCGCGCGAGACCCGTTCTACAGTTCTGTAGACACAACTTCCACTTCTTCTTACGATTTCTGTCCGATAGCCTCTTCAGAACCAGGCCGCAACTTGAACCCAAAACCTACAACACTTGGACCCAAAACTTGGACCCAAATGGTGCCAAAACCGGGAACCAAATTGAGAACCCAAAACTTGAACCTAAACCCTAAGCTTGGATCCAGACCCAAAACTTGACAGTCACACTGACTAATGGATACGGGTAGCTGATTCGGACACTCATCATTCAGGTGGATGCGGGATGCGAACGGAATGCGTCGCTGCGCCTGCAGTGTGTCACTACATCGTCGCTGCGGCAGTGCCGCAAGTGCGTGCAAGGCGGTCACCGCCGCGGTGAGTGGAGAGCTTCGGAATGCGTGCTCGTCAAGTGCGCGGAACACGCGAAGCGTGCGGCGACTACGAAGGTGCCATTGGGATGATTTAGCCCGGAATTTCGGATGAATGTTCCATGACAACAACTGCCATTTTCTTCTCAGTCTTGGCCGGCGACGTGGTTCAGCAGAATTTCAGCCAGAAACGGCTTAGCAGCTGGCCCAAATGCTGGCCCTAAAACCCGTCAACCTCATCTGAACTTCTGACAGACTGAAGGTGTCCACCTGGCCACAAAGGTAGCCACAAGGTTGTGGCTACTTTGTGGCTGACAGCTATGCCTGGTCACAGTCACAATGCAGAGGAAGGTCTGAACATTGTGAGACTTAGCTATAGCTAGCTGATAGCTAGCTATAGCTAGCTAGCTATAGCTGAAAATAGCTAAAATAGCTAAAATAGCTGACTGAGCATTTTCAACGGAAATGTCACTATTCCGACTATTTTCTCGGATTTTGTGCCGTTTTCCACAGTTTACCGGGATTTTTCAGGCAGATGATCAGCATGAGGTTCACACCGTGCTACCCCCCCTGAAGGTCGTGAGTTCGAGTCCTGCATGTGACACTTTTTCGGGTTCAAAAAAAGCCAATCCCACAAGTGACACTTTTTGAGGCACCGAATGGGCAAATCTAAGAAAACCGTGCTGTAATGGGCACTCGAAAACACCGAATGGGCAAATCTAAGGAAGACCGTGCTGTAATGGGCAAATCTAACAAAACCGTGCTGTAATGGGCACCAGCCCGATATAAGGGCACAAATTTGTTTTGACAAATTTGTGGTCGATAAAAAGGCTAAAAAAACTCCGGGCGAGGGAATTGAACCCGAGACAGCTCGCCCTGGACCCCACTGCTCGTTGGCTCGACCATGAAGAGTCCTACGGCAAATTCAATTTCAATTTCAATTTCAAAAATTTGGAAACCGCACCCGGGTTAGGCTTGGGGATACGGTGCTGAGGTTCCTTGTGCCTCCTCTTCATCCTTGGGGCGTTTGTTTGTTTTCTGTTTTCTTTGGTTCGTTCTTTGTTCTTGGTATGGTTGTTGGGGGGTTCAGTGGGATTGTTTCTTGCCCGCCCTCCCCTTGTTCTTGGCCGCTCTTCTGGTAATGATGTCCTGGCGTGCCAGGCTTTACCAGTCGCGGTCGGTGTGTTTCCGGCGATTGTCGCGCTCGTTGCCTGTGATAGTAATTTGTCAAGGGTTTGCTTTGGTTCGCTGCTGACATGCTGCTTGGCTCTGCGTGTTGTGTGCAGTGATGGTTGTTTTTCCTTGGTTTTGTTGTGGCTTCGTCCTTCGCTCGCCCTCCCTTTCCGGTGCGGTGTTCTGACGTCTTTTGGTAACCCTGGCGTGCCAGGTTTGCCTGTTGAGTCGGTCTTCCGTGTCGGTCGGGGGGGGTTTGCTTTCGCTTCTGTTGTTGTCGGGCGCGTGGCGCTGTTTCGCTGCCGCTGCCCGTCCTGCTGCCTTCGCTCTTGTGGGTTGTTGTTGAGCGTGGTGCGTGTAGCACTGAAACGGGGGGTTAATACGTTGTCTGTTGTTTTGGCAGGACTCGGCTTCTCTTGCGTGCTTGGGGGGGGGGCGTTGTTATTGGTTCTGGTTTTGTGGGACAAGGTAAGGGAAAGGTATTTCTTTTTCGGCAGTTGGTGGGGGGTATTTTTTGGACTTGTTGTGCGGCTCTCCCTTCCGGGCGGTGTTCTGACTTCTGTTGGTAAACCCTGGCGTGCCAGGGTTTGCCTGTTGAGTCGGTCCTCCGCTTCGGTCGGGGGGGGCTGGTTTGGTTGCTGCTTGTCTCTGTTTCGCTTTGCGGCGCTGTTGCGTGGTGCGGTCCGTTGGGCGCTTCGCCTGCCTCTACTTTGTTCTTCCTTCCGGGGCCTTTGAGCTTGCTGCTTGTCTCTGTTTCGCTTTGCGGCGCTGTTGCGTGGTGCGGTCCGTTGGCCTGTTCGCTTCCGGCAGCGTCAGAAACACTGGGCTGGTGTTTCCGACGCTGTTCTATCCCGTGCTCATTGTCCGCTCTCGGCCCGGAGGGTTGTCTTTTTTTTGTTTTGGTTGCTAATGCACTGTTCTTGTGTTGCAGCTACCTGTCTGCCTCAGTGACCGCTCCAGTGCTCACTCTGCGTGGTGCGGTCCGTTGGCCAGGTCGTCTCCGGCAGTCGGAAACACCGGGCTGGTGTTTCTGACGCTGTTCTATCCCGTGCTCATTGTCCGCTCTCGGCCCGGAGGGTTGTCTTTTTTTGTTTTGGTTGCTAATGCACTGTTCTTGTGTTGCAGCTACCTATCTGCCTCAGTGACCGCTCCAGTGCTCACTCCACCCTTTTGGACCTTCCTATGGTCAGGTGGGTGTGCTGTCGGTGCACCGAGTCTACCCTTCGTTGGTAGTCGTGTTCGGTCGCGGCGCTGTTGCGCTGCTGCGGTGGTACTTTTGTTTGCCTTCTTTTCTTTCCCCTCTCTTTTCTTATTGTTCTCAGGTGCTGTTCGGTCCGGTGACCGGCTGCGTCCGTGTCGGCGTGCGGGCTTCGGCTGTTCGTCGGCGCCTGCGTCTCCGTTGTCGTGCTGCCGGTTTACTGCTGCCGCCTTGCGGCGGTTGGTCGGTGGCCGTGGGGACTGTGTAGTGCCGGGTGTGTGCGTCTGGTGTTGGACTGCGCCGTCAGCGTACTGATTCGCGCTTCGCACTCAGCAGCCCTGTTGCGCCTGCACCGGCGGTCGGGTGAGGTTGCTTTGCACGGATGTGCCGGGTGTGTTGCCGCCTCAGTCTTCCGACCCGGCCCGAACTATGCCCATCCTTCGGCATCCTCGGAGCTTGATCCCTCGAGGTCGAAGGTGTTGTCGACGCCATTGGTTGCTGCTGCCGCCATGTTGCCGTCGAGTTCCGGTGTGCCGGGCTCAGGTGGGTCTTCGTAGACCTCGTACTTCGGCACAAGCCCCACGGCCTGAAGGTACGCGAGGGCTGCTTCAGGGAGCTCGAAGAGCAGCGGCCAAAGCAGCTTGTGCCTTTCCCTGGGTGTCGGCTTTTCCCTTGGTGTGTCCGGGATGGCCTTGTGGACCCGTCTCCACATGGTCGCTCTCTCGTCGCCCCCGATTCTGCATTCCAGGAAAAGGTGTGTTAGGGGGCAGATCGGCGTGGCGTCGCAAAGCTGGCATGGGCGGGTTGCTTGCCTCTCTTCTGCTGCGAGATCCATCCAGTCGTCCCGGTAGCAGTTCCTGAGGAGTTGGTGGTGTCCCGTGCGAAGCTGGCGGATCTCGCGCTCGGCTCGCCTCGTCAGGTGTGCCGTTTTTGGGACCTTCCGTCCTCGGACCAACTGCGTGTACGGCAGCGGCCCGCCCGGTTGGTACGGGGATTCCCGCATTGAAGCCGCGTGTAGTGCCTCCCAGGCGTGCTCGCGGTACCGGGCCTTCGCGGTTCCTACCGTCATCGGCGGCTGCGTTTCTTCTCCGGTCTGCGAGACGCCCTGCTTCGCTAGCCCGTCCGCCTCTTCGTTCCCTGCTAGTCCGCAGTGGCCGTAGACGAACTGGAGTACTGGTGTATACCCCTTCGCAACCAGTTTCTCGAGCGCCTGCCAGATTCGGACGTTGTCCCGTTCTTGCTGTTTGTGCGGACCTTGGGACAGCACGTTCAGAAGGGAGCTGGAGTCGCTGAGCACCCAGATGTGTTTGCTGGTAGGCTCTCCTTCGAGTACCTCCCTCTTTCCCAGTTTCAGCTCCAGCGATTCCAGCGCAATTTTCATCGCCACTTGTTCCGCGCGGTAGCTGGTTGCCCACTTACCGGCCTGACGGCTTAGGCGGGTCCCTTTCATCGGCGTCGCGTCTCTCCAGCTTTCTTCTCGGCGGTAGTACACCACGAGACCTGCGCCACCCCACCTCGTGACCTCGTCGGTTGTTACGGTTGTACCGTGGAGCAGCTGGTACTGTGCGTGTCTTCTCTTCAGCGCCGCAACCGATCCGTCCGTCCAGACAGGCAAAAAAAAGCAAAAAAAGGAATCTTTCAGAAAATGCTACCTAAATGCATGTCGTCAACGAGTCACTGTGACTGTCCGAGTCGTCGGGGCCCAAAAGGGCCTTCTCCTAAGAGTCTGGGCTTTGTGATGATACCATGGTCAGCCCCAAGTCAGCTCCGTGCGTACTCCTAAGAGTCTGGGCTTTGTGACGATACCACTATCCGACACCGCTAATCCTGACCTCAAGTCAGCTCTCAGTTCATCATCAATATCGCAGTAAAAGGAGAAACTAAACTTTAGGACCGTCGTCAAAAGCTGGCAAGGCTGCCTCAACCAGACACAAGAGTGAAGAAACTTGAACAAAGAAAGAGAGGTGACCATGGTGCACGCGCTGATTGGCTATAGCAGTGCAGAATTGAAACGGAGCTGCATAGGCAACTTCCGGAGGAGCTGCCGTGACGGTTTGCCCCGCACCAGCGAAAAGTGGTCGCTGGCACCCGACAAATCGTCTTCGTGGATCAGGTACACGGTCGATACAGGCTCTTCGACGGGGTGATGCGTGAACATCGTGAGCCTTGGTTGCTCTGCTTCTGGGACCTGGAGGACAGAGATGAGGACAATCTTCACCTTGAATACAATTGCCGCCAGGAGAACGGCCTCGGTGCTGGCCCACGCTCGATGTGCAGATTGCACCCGAACCCATGCATCAAACTTGGACTCGCCCCGACGCAGCTGAACGTCCGGTCCGTTTTGTATGCGCTGCTTGAACAGCGCTCTTGTCTCCGGTTCCAAGTTCTGCACCTCTTGGAAAAGGATAGTGCGCAATGTGCGCGATCCACGGCCGTCTCCGTTGTGCGCAGAGAAGAACATGTTCTGGCTGTTCGGGACGTTAGCCAGACAGCTGTAAAAGCAGTCGCCATCACCGGGGACCAGGACCAGTTCCGTTCCAGTGGTCTGCACCCAGGTCAGAGCACGGGACTGATACGGCTTTTGTTCGTTGGCCGGGGGTTTGCCAGTGGAGGTTCCCTTGGTGACGTTGGTCCTTCCAGGTTTGGACGCTGGAGGCTTGGTAGATTTCTGATCTTTCTGCCCTTTTTTTCCTTTGGGCTTTGGCACCGGCGGTGCTTCTTCTCCCGAATCTGCGGGCTCTTGGCACTTCGAATCTTGCTCCGTGTCTTGGTCCTGTTTGCTGTCTTTTTTTGCAGGCAGAGGCGGATTCGTGCAGGTGACCTTGTAATGTCCCTCGCCACCGCACCTGGCACAGGTAACCTTTCTCTTTTTGGCGCCTTTGAATGGCAAGTCGTCGTCGTCGACGATCTCACCCCGGCTTGGGATGCGCTTCTCTTTTGGTCGGCCTGAGGGATTCTTGTGACGGGGGGGTGCAAGATTGTCCAGTGCGAGGGTTTTTACGTCCAGCACAGTCGGGACACTGACGTCGTAAAACGACCGCAGGGATTCCACGGTGTAGAGGGCGTCGACAAGGGACAAGGGATGCACCTTTCGCTGTCCGCACACACACACAATGTGAACGCACGGAAGCTGCGACACGTGTTGCCCAACACAGGTGCACTTGTAGACGGCGCCCTTGTTCAAAACGCGCACCCTTTGCTGCCGTCCGCTTTTCGCTTCCTTTACCTCGTACTCTCCACGTCCTGCAGGTGTGGCAGAGAAGCCGCGAGCTTGGTACTCGATGCGACCCAGCCTTTTCTCCACCCACGGTACGAAGGTGGCGCCGTCCCTGGTCGGAAACTGCCCAGCCCTTGATGCAAACAGATGCATCAGGCCTATGCGCAATCTTTCGAAAAGGTTTATGGCATTCTGGGCGCTTCTTGCAAGCTTGGCGTTCTTGTTGAAGCCTTCACTCACATTGCTGGTGTAGTGGTGGCACCTACACCCCCCCACCAGGTACGCATCCGACATGCAGTCCCGGAGCTTGTCCAGATAGCAGGCCAGGTCGTCGTTTTCCTTGGAAACGATCGCAAGAATCTTGGCGTAAGATTCATGCGAGCTTGCATGAGCCAGCTTCCACACGTGGTGCTGGGTTCCCTTCCCGAAGCTCTTACTCACATTGCGAACAACGTGGTTGACGCAGATGAGGTGGAGGGTGGTGGGCAGCACAGTTTTAACTGCGCTCATGAGCCCCTTGTCCCTGTCAGACATCAGGGTGAACCCCTCGGGCAGGAGCTCCTTCAGCTGCACGAGGAACGAGGTCCACGATGCAGTGTCCTCGGTCTGGCCCAGAGCATAAGCGATGGGGACGACCTTCTGCATGGGGTCGAGGACCACAGCTACGAACAAAACACCACCGTGTGTCAGGTGGGTTCCGTCCACCGACACGAACATCGCGGAGCGTGCTGCATGAACACAAGCTCCAAAAGCGAGGAACGCGAATCCGAAGACGTCCCACGGGTTGGCGTCCTCTTCTGTCGCGACGCCGGGCTTTGTGTCGATGCTTGTTACTGCTTCTGCATCGACACATTTGACGGCTGCAAAGTAAGCTCGGAGCTTCCGAAACCCCGATGCAGCGTCCAGCCCCGTCTCCTGCAGCGCTTGCGCTTTCGCCAACCGCGCCACCTTGCTTGTGATGGTGACGCCGTTTGTGCGCATCGACGCAACGATGCCTTTCACCGACAGATCCGGCTCCGCCTCGACATGGGCCGCTATCCGCCGGGTCACCCACTCCGAGTGCAGGCGGCCCAGCTCGTTGGCCTTCTCATCGCCCGAGCCTGTCGTGAAAACGCAGGAGTGGGCGTCAGCTCGGGACACGTGATACGTCTCTGTATCGGCGTGGAGCATGGCGGTGCACTTGAACGCGCACGCCCCGCCTGTGGATGTCGTTCCCGAGCACTCAAAGCGGACGCGTCCCTTCTCCTTCCTTCTCCGCACCAGACACCGACCGGTGGCCACAGCTTCCTCCACGACCGCGTCAGTGAAGTCAGCGGCAGTTGCGTACTGCCCACCCACAACGGCACATCCGGCAGGATTCACCTCCACAGGCATCGCATCTGTAGCTGTCTGACTCCGAGGGAGTGGGGCCGAAGGACCAGCAGCAGCAGCAGGAGGGGGCCCAGACAGAGGAACAGCAGGAGCGGCCCCGGACAAAGAAGCTGAAGGAACAGCAGCAGCTGCAGGAGGGGGCCCAGACAGTGAAGCCGAAGGAACAGCAGCAACAGGTGCAGGACTGGGACGACTAAGGCGCTGAAGAAGCACACGGTGGAGAATGGCCGGAGGCAACCCTGCCCCAACATAAGGAGCGAGATCAGCATCGCCTGCGTAAACGCTGATATCACATATGTCCTGCACTGATGCGATGGGCAGCAGAAGGTTATACAGGGCCCCGATTGTGGAAGCTGACGACATTACGATTGCTTTCTTCAGTGAAGGTTTTCCTGTAGCTTCGGGTGATCAGCAAGTTCTCAGGTGACAGGTCTCTACTAAGTTATTCAGGCCCAATCGACAAATATGACGGATCACGAGACCGTGTCTCGGCTGTAGCATCTGGCCGCGCGCCTGCCCTCTGATCTTGAGTGCTCGTTTGCTATAGGCCATCGGGAAGTGTGGCGTAGCCAGCTTGCGCCACTGCAACCAGTCGTGTAAAACTCTGAGGCACCCAGAACGCCTGAGACGTCGTGGGTGGGGCATTGAAGCCCACTTTATGCCTCCACTGACAACGCAAACACCAAAAAACAAACGAAATGAAAGAGGCTGGCTTGGAAATTCAAGGGAAAACAGTGTGCAGCTTGGGCTAGAAGTGTTCTCGCATCTGATCGTCACGTTGAGGCACCGCTTGGTAGTTCCGCCTTCGTCCGACTAAGCAGGATGCATTGATGGCTTCTGTCGCCACTTCAAGCGGCGTCTGGTTGTTCTTCGCCGACTGGTCTCCTCGTCGTCCAGGCGGCACTCCGTTGTCGTTCCGCAGGTGGCGCACTGTGGCATTCGGTGTTCAGTGCAGTGCACATCTTCATCGCGAGGAAATCGCTGCCCTTGGCATCTCACGCGCAATCACATCCAATTTTTTGTCCCTATTTTTGGTCCAAACTTTGGGTCCGAATTTTTGGTCCGAATTTTGGTCCGAATTTTGGTCCGAATTTTTGGTCCGAATTTTTGGTCCGAATTTTTGGTCCGAATTTTGGTCCGAATTTTGGTCCGAATTTTTGGTCCGAATTTTGGTCCGAATTTTTGGTCCGAATTTTGGTCCGAATTTTGGTCCGAATTTTTGGTCCGAATTTTTGGTCCGAATTTTTGGTCCGAATTTTTGTCCGAATTTTGGTCCGAATTTTTGGTCCGAATTTTGGTCCGAATTTTGGTCCGAATTTTTGGTCCGAATTTTTGGTCCGAATTTTGGTCCGAATTTTGGTCCGAATTTTTGGTCCGAATTTTTGGTCCGAATTTTGGTCCGAATTTTTGGTCCGAATTTTTGGTCCGAATTTTTGGTCCGAATTTTGGTCCGAATTTTGGTCCGAATTTTGGTCCGAATTTTGGTCCGAATTTTGGTCCGAATTTTTGGTCCG
>JAPJBO010001734.1:0-31288 GCA_030068145.1 Diplonema papillatum
GTCATTCGAAGAGACGGTTGAGGCCGGTCCAAAACTGCATTGAGTGCCGCCAACTTGGCTAAAGAGGCATCCTCTTCGTTAGTTAGTAAGTGTTGACGTACTCGTAAGTCTCACACCTTATGGCAGAGAGTGTCGCAGGGCGGCTGATACGTTTTGTCTCTGATAAAATAATAAGCCTCTCTGCAACACATGTGTTATCACAGCTTCTTGAAGTCCTTCCCGCCGAATCTCAGCGGTAGGGAACGTCAAGGAGTCCTGTGTGTGAGCTGGCTTTGGTGGGGATTCCAAGAATGTGCTTGGGATGATACGTGCTCACGCACCGTGCCTCATCTGCTCTGACGGTCCTTGCGAACTGCATACAGTATGCAGACCACTGTCCAAGCGAAGCCTAAATATCTGCAGACGGGAGGAGGGGGGGGCAGAATAAGTTTTAAGGGAATCGCGGAATGACGTCACAAGGCGTGGTATGCGGCTAAATGAGACTGACTGCGGAGAACTCAGCTAGACGTTAGGATTGACAGATTGCAACTCCTCTGAACCCCCGTTCTGTCCGGGAGAATTTTCTTTGAAACTCATGTCTACGCACGAAGTAATATCGGAGTTTGTTGGCACAAGTGCAGTGTAGCTTGATTCGTCGCTTTTTGTTACTCGTCAGCAAGCATACTAATGTATTCACTTAGCACAGCGATTGCGGAAAAAATGTGAGGGCAGCGACGCGGTTGGTCTCGTTGTGTCTGAGGGGAGAATTTCAGAGAGCTCGTGATGAATCGCACGCGGCACAGGTGGTCCGTCTAGGCATCCGTCCGCGTACCCGTTTGCTGCTACGGATGCCAGAGAAGGAACTTGGTGGAGCACGCACACCGCGACGTATAACCAAGAAATACTCGAGGGGCTGCCTTGTGCTTACTTCGAAGGAGGCTAGAGGGGGAGAAACAATACAACTACAAAGTGGGTCTTTTTTGTTGAACGCTTACGCCCGCCACTAAACCCAGATTCACCTGTGTTTCGTGTGGGCTACAGCACATTTACCTCCTTTGAAGTTTTGCAGCTGGCAGCCTCCTCAAGTATTTCCTACAAAGCAGGTGCTTATGCAAAAGAAATTCGCTTCTGGTCGATGCTTGAAATGACGATTGATGCGAAGCGGAATCGCCGTTCTGGTCAAAAAAGCTACGGGGGCAACACTGGTATGCCCAAAGCCGCCAGCATGTCAAACTCGCTCGCGTCTGAGGCACGCCTACCCGCAGAAATCGACTGGCCAGCCAGAGGGTTGGTCACTAGCCTCCTCAGCTTCGGCGACAGGAGGTCGGGCGACGGACTCGGCTCTACAGGGGAGGCGAGGTCCACCGAATTGGGCCGATCCGAGCTCTTCACTCTTTTGCAACTAGGTCCGTTGGTTGGACGACGGTCCCTCGCCGGAGCCCGTTTCTTCGTAAGGGGCAGGAAGCGGCCACAGAGGAGAACGCAGAATTGTATCCCAAAAGTAAGACACCCAGCGGAGATCAACACGGGGCCACCCCAATAGTTGCTAGGGTCAGCGTTGGGGAAGAAATTGAGCGCCACGCAGATCAAAATGCCGACCAGGCCAAGGCGAAGGCTGACGACGCACGGGTAGTCAATCAGCGGCACGCTGGCAGCGACAGCCACCGCAAACGAGCCGAGAAGCAGCACGCCGATGAACAGCCGGCTGTCGCTGTCGCGCGACAGGCCGACAGTCGCCACGCAAATAATCGATTTCCAGAGCATGGCGTACACGTCGAAGTACGCCCATTTGTACTTCAAACCCTCGCAAAAGATCGCAGACGCAGTTTTGTCGCCCCCGCCGCACGTCCTCCAATCCCCACGGGCAGCGCCCGACGAGCGTTCGCGCGTGTCGAAAGCCTCGACCTTCTGGTACACAACGGAGCCAACAAAAATGGGGAAACCAATGGTCACGAGCACTGCGGCCGTGGCGGCTGTGGCGAAAGCGGCCGTGTACTGCGGGCTAGCGTTCGCACGGTCGAGGCAGCTCCAAATGCACTGTACGTCACGATGGCAACGCAGGATGGAAATCGCGCTTCGCGTGACCGGGAGGTACAACCACGAAATGACAAAAAACGCCGAAACGCCGAGGAAGCGCTGCAACCGGTTCTCGGGGTTTCCTACGGGGTTTGCAAGGGGCGAAGGAGCGGAGGGTTTGTGGCGATGCTTGGGACGGGTGTTTGCAGAGGGGGTAGGGTCGCGCTCTTTTACAGCAATCGTGAACAGGACGCCGAAGGCAGACAGGCCAAGGCAGCATATGGCGTAGAACATCGGTGCGAAAGCTGATGCGTGTGCAAGACCAGGTACTCGGGCAAGGTCCAGAGACACCGGAAACGTAGCAGCGCCGAAGCCGTCGCTGAAACCAGCCGGCCACTCCCATCCCGCCAGCAGCAGCGCAAGTATCTGCCCGGTGTCACGTGCCACCGCAATGCGCCGTAATACATCCGCTCGCCCCCGTGCTCTGGACACACTCGTATCCTCACCCTCGCTCGCAGCGGCACTGCTAAGCGTCATCCCACTGCTACTGGTCCTCCCACGTAACGCGGAACTCCCCAGTTCCCCTGACCCCTCTGCAACTACTGTTGTTCCTGATATCCTGCACGAACCCGCCTTACCCTCGCCTCCCTCGACACCTCGACTGCTCTGTGAGCGTCCCTTGTCACTACTCCCACCAACGGAGCACCGCAGCCCCAGCGAGCCAGCTGAAATCGCCATCTTCTCCCGCACCGCGGGCGGACACACCTTCGCCTCCGGTCTCTCAACACCAGCATCCGTCCCCCCTGCGGAACTGCGGAGTACCCCTGGCAATCCCTTCGGTGTAGTATTCTCCCGTGTCCGCGACGGCTGCGCCTTCGTCTCTACTGCGCTACTGTGTGGCACGATTGAATCGCAGACCACCCGGGGATGCTCCTGCTTGTGCTCGCTTGCGCGACCACGGTTCAGCGGTTTGCGCGCGTTTGGACGCCTCATCGAGGAGAAACGTTTTTGCGTTTTGTCACGGATGGAGCCGTGCGATTTGGGGTGACGGGGGATGCGTTGGAAACAGACGCACCAGAACACGGCCAGGGTGGTGAGGATGGAAGCGGCGGCGAGGGTACCAAGGGCCCACAGGACGGTTCGGGTCGGGTGTGATGCCGCCGCGAAGTCGGTCGACGCGATTTCGATGATGGAGGTTTGGGTGAGACTTTTGGTGTATACTCGAACCTCGTCAATCGCAGCGGATAGGTTGTACCCGACGACCCACATCCCGCCTGACCTTGCGGTCGGCATGCCCAATTCTGCATCGAACCCTACCACCGCCGGTGTCTCCTCATCGACCACCACGGGCGCGAACGGCAAACACTCCACCCGGTCACCTTCAGCCGCCTGCCCGTCCACGAACGCTTGCCCTTCCCAATGCCCCCTCCGCCCCCGCACAACCACCGCGAGGTGGTGCCATTCATCGTGAAACAACTGCTCGTCCACGCCGAAGTCTCGCGTAAAACGCCCCTCGGGCCCCTCCACCGTGCACACCACAGTTCGTCTCGCCGCGTCGAGGTACACACCGAAATACACTTTCCCGCCGACCCCTTCAGCGGCAGACCCCTGGAGTCCTGCGGCCGATCGGCGCAGGACCGCGTTTTCCCCGTTCTTGTACACGATATGGTCCACCTTCGCTACGAGAAACCCAGCGGATCTCCCCTGGAGCTTGACCCAAGCCGTCACTGTGAGTGCGCCCGCGGCGTCGAGCGGCGTGCGGGCGATGCCCGGCACCGTGATTTGATCGAGGTACCCTCCGAGAGAGAAGGGCGCGTGGTTTAGAAAGACAGCGCGGTCGCCGGCACCAGACGCGAGACTGCGGTTGGTTGTGTACACATTCCCACGGGTCCTCAGGGCGCGAACGCAGGGTTCTTCTTCGTTGGATTCGCATGACAGCCGGGTGGTGTCCGGTGTGCCTGCCGACGCAGGCGCGACGTTGGCGAGTTCCCACTCGTCGAACGCGTACCGCAGCACAAGGTTTGACCCCAGCTCCCGTTCCGCAATGACAGCCGCCACCCCCGGCGGCAGCGTGACCGAGCAGTTCCTCCCATAACTCCCCACCTCGCAGACGCAACCGTTCTCGACGCAGGCCACCGCGCTGCCGTTCGCTCCGCAGTCGGAAACGGACGTGCAGGTGGCATCCCGCACGCACGCCCCGTCCACCCGGCGGAACCCGAACGCGCAGCGGTCGCACGTGCCGCCGACCCGCGTGGCCGCGAATGCAGCGTCGCACGCGCACATTTTCGCGTGGGTCGGCCACCCTTCGAACGAACCGACGGCCGGGTTGCTCACGCAAACCCCCGCCCCGCTGCACGCCGAAGCAGCCGTCGGCAGCCCGGAAGGCCCCGGATCGCCGGGGCATACCGTTGAAACCGGTTTGTAGCGCAGCGACAGCTCGCCGCCGTCGTAGGATGACGACACCTCGACGTACAAACGCTGGTGCCGCGCGAGCATGAGCACGCGGCTGGTCAACGCAAGGTCCGCGGGGCACACCGTGGCTGACACGGGGCCCTTCCAGGAATTCTCGTGGATGCGAATGTAGTTCCTCTCGCAGTCACCGAGCAGCGTTGTCCCGGGCACGAGGAGCTCCACAAGGGTGTCGTACGTCGCGAGACCCCTCTGCGGCTCCGACTGCAAGTCGAACCCGCAGGTCGACCACGGTCCCAGGTACCCCCGCAGCGCACCGGACACCACCCGGGCTGCGCTTTCTCGATACCCCGAGCACACCACTCGCTCCGTGCAGTCCTCCCCACGCCATCCCGGCACGCACCGGCACTTCCCGACTGCAGACCCGGCTGCTACCTCGCACGTCCCCCGGACCACCCCGCTTGGGGCAGATCCGCCACAACTCCGCGGGCATCTAGGCACGACGGAGACGTCCAAGTCGAACCCGGAACCCCCGTCGTCATCCCCGTCCGTGCACACCACCAGAACGGCCTCGAACGAGGCGTTCGCGTTCGGGTGCACGTGCAAGACACCGTCGGGATGGCGCAAGCCGGAATACGATGCCACGAGGACCATCCCGGTGAGAGCTGACGGACAGCTCCCGGGGGGAGATGCGGGGTCGCGGGTTGTATTCGACGCGAGGACTGTCCGCTGGGCAGTGAAGACGCGCACGGCGTCGGCGTCGCCCAGGGAAAACCGGGAGAAGTCGAGGGCGAGAACACCGGGGTCGCCTCCGGCGAAAGTCGGCCCGCCCGCGGCCGAGACCGGCGTGAGGCACACCGCGTCGCGCGGGTACCGGCGCGCGCCGAACCGGACCCGCTCCGCAACCCGCGGGACCCCCCCCCGCAGCAGCTGCAGCGGCCCCCAGCGGTACCCCGCCGCCGGCCGCACCCCGGCCTGCAGCCCCTCCCCCTCCCCCTCGCCACCCGGGTCAACGGGGCAGTGCGCCCCGTTGACCGCGGGCAGGTCGATCCCCAGCCTGGCCGACCACCCCACCGCCGCCGCGGCCAGCGCCTCGACGGCGGCGGAACCCCCTGCCGCCACCGCCACCGGCTGCCCGTCCAGCCTCAAAACGGGCCCGTTTTTTGCCCCCGAAAAACACAGGACCCAATCCCCCGCGGGGAGCGTTGAAAAGGCACGGACCCCCCCGCCGTCGGTCGACTCGTGGAAGGGCGAGTAAGCCGCGGGCGGGGGGCAGGGCTCGTGCTGCCGGACGAAGGTGAAAGCGTCGTCCGTTCGCAGGTGGGCCCCGGATACCGAAAACGGAAAAGGCTCGCCCTCCTCCGGCTCGGAGCAGAGCACCCGGAGGGCAAGCTCGCTCAGGCCGCGCACCGCGAACGGAAGCAAAGCGCTTCGGCCCGCGGGCACCGGGTGGGCGGCGGGAGAACTTTTCGGAAAGCAGCAGATTTGGTACTCCCCGGGGGAGACGACCGCCAAAGGGCCGGACACAAAGCTGTGCCGGGCGGTGCGCCGCAGGGCGGCGAAAGGGGTAACTTTTTGGGAGAAATTCGAAGCGCACGACGAGCCGGCGGGCCAAATGGCTACCGCGTGGCCGTCCTCGCTCAGGCCCCGGCCCAGCAGCGTGACCGTGAAGTCGGCGCCGGGGCGGGGCACGGGAGCGGAGAGCGCCCGCGTGTGCACGAAGGGCTGCTCTTCCGCCCTTTCGCGCGCGCAGAGCATTGTGTCGCCCGACCGCTCCCACGCGCAGCCGATCGGGGTGCAGCCGGCCGCGGCGGCGGCGGCGCACGGGGTGCAAACGCTGGCGTCTGCGTGTGTGTGGGTGTGGAGTTAATCAATGGTGCGTTGCTCAGGGTAGTCGAACTTAACCCGGGCTCGAGATAGTTGGCATGAGCCAGAAACCTCAAGGGGAGCAAAATCGAAAGTTGAAAGGTCAGGCGGTGATTCGGTGTGTTTCGTGGGTGGCGGGCAGGCGAGGGGTGAAGTTACGATGTTTTCGGGATAGCGACGTCTTTATTATTAACCTTGTACAAGTGTTAGGTATTCGTCGGATTAATTAGTCTTCAAACTACAAAGTGGGTCTTTTTTGTTGAACACTTACGCCCGCCACAGAACCCAGATTTACCTGTGTTTCGTTTGGGCTACAGCACATATACCTCCTTTGTCTATCGCAACTGGCAGTCTCCTCAAGCATTTCCTGCAAAGCAGGTGCTTATGCAAATAATACATCGTCCTCCTACTGCGTATACTGGCTCCGTCTGCTGCTTCGTCTTCACCGTCGCGGATGATGCATAAATCGAAAGTAAGTTGAAGTATGGCTAAAGATAAAGTGGTGTCACCTGAGGGGGTAATCTCAGGGCCGCCCACGTGATAAGCCGTTAAGCATTGAGTTCTTTTAAGTACATGAACCACATGGATTAGCATGCACTGTGTCGCCGCTTAAGGTTACTTTATGACGTCGTCACCTGTCATTGCGTCGTCAAGGTCGAGTACTTGTGGCGCCAGGGGCGCTGGGCTTTCTTGCGGTTCTGGAGATTGCGTGGGGGGGCACAGGTGCGGACAGGCTTGCACGTTTTTCACTCTCGAGGGCACTGGAGTGCTTGGGGACGTCGGACGTTTCTGGTAGCTGCTTGCTTTAAGGGCCTTCTTCTTTTTTCGTTGCACCCCTGACTCGGGTGTGGTCGCCTTCGCCTTCTTCCGCTTGCGGCCGGCGATCGGGCTCTCCTTCGGGGTGCCGAGCACCCTCTTCTTCAACGCTGGTCGTTCGCCGGTCCCTGGCGTTGGTGGCGGCCTCTTGGCCGCCCGTCCGGTCGTCGCCGTCTTCTGCTTCACCACGGCGGGCGGTGCCTGCGCCGCGCGCTTTCCCGCCGGTGTTTCTCGTTGTACGCCCACCTGGGTGGGTGAGAGGGGTCTCTTCTTCTTTTTGCTGTGTCCGGGGGTTGCCGGGGCGTTCGGTTCGTTGGGTTGGTGGTGGCCGCGGCGGCAGCACGCTGCCGGTCTCCTCTGCGCCAACGTAGGGAGCCCCCTGCATTCCTGGCAGGTTCCTCTGCCATGCGTGCGGCAGGCATGATGCCCGCTGCGGCAGCACGCCGCCGCCGTCTTGCACTCGCCGCATTTCGTCGTGCTGTGCTCCACGCACACCGCGATCGGCTGCCCATCGTCAGCGTGGTGATGGTGCCGACAGCACATCTCTACCGTGGGCACGTCCCTTCGGACGAGTGCTCGACACGCCTCACACTTCCCCTTGTGGTGGGTCGCGCAGGTGACGAGCGCCTTCTCTACTCCGACACCCGGCATATGCACGGGGTCGGGGTGCAGCTGTGGTGGGGCAGGCAGGGCCCACCTCGCCGCTCTCTCGGCCGTCCAGTCCGGGTACGTCGGGAACTGCGTCCCTACATCGCTTCCCTTCACCTGCTCTTCGAGGATCGTCCCCGTGTGTGCCTCGCGAAAGCGGGGCCTGGGCCGCACCCCCGATATCCCCGTGATGCCCATGAACGACAGCGACGTCGTCGGGCATACTCTCTCGCCTCGCTCGCAACTCCCCAGCCCTTGCTGTGTCGCCAGCTTGTCCAACGCGCTGATCATGCAGCGCAGGACGTTACCTCGCTCCCTCACCCCCTTCGGTGCATTCTCGTGCAGCGGTATGCTGAGGCCTGAAAAGAGTTCAAAGTCGATGGCAAGCTCTAGCATTGACGCCTGCCCGTTCTCGGTCCACTCCATGTCTGACAGCCACGCTACCAACGCATAAAACGTCGGTAGCCCCCAGGCCTTGTTCCGCTCCCACGCCCATGCCGGGGCAATCCGCGCAAAGGGGTGGTCGAGCTTCTCGGCAGGCATCGCATCCGCTCTCGACCAGGGGGTCGTGGGGTTCCTGGCTACCCAGCCTCGTGCTTCGAGCCCTGCCCGCTCCGCAAGGATTTCAGCCATCATCTCCTGGAGCCGCCTCGAGAAGTGGGCATTTTCGGGTACTACCACTCCGTGTTCCAGCGTGCATCTGGGCCAGTCGGCGCGGTTGGCCGCCATCAGCTCGGCATGTGCCTCTCGTCGCCGTATGTGCGAGTACGCTCCGCAGTCCCAGAATACGTGTTTCTCGTCCTCGGTGTCGCCGCTTCCACAGTGCTTGCAGCTGGGCGCCTGCGGCTCAGCTCCGGCCTGTCTCATCCGCGACGTGAACTCAGCCGTGTTCACTCCTCCCGCCAACGCTACACGTATAAGCCTCGCGGTGTGCGCGGGACATTCACGCATCCTCCAGAAGGAGTTCGTCCGCTCCAAGTCGGCTCTCTGTACACCCTCAAATCCCGGCCGCCTCGCTACCAGACGGGACCACGTCTTCGCCCTCAAATCCGCCCTCACTTCATGCCCCCTCTTCGAGGGTGTCGAGGCTATCGGGTCAAATATTGCACCATTCCTCAGCGTGCGAGACAGGGGCCCTGGTCCCCATACGTGTCCACACTCCTCCATGCTCTTCATCGCCAGTCCAACTGGCCCCAGGGGTAGGTCCTCCTCGGCGTACCTTCCCCGGATGCTCTCCATCAGAGGCAGAAGTCGTGGCAACCTCTCGCACGCCGCGTAGAACGCCGTCGTCACCCTATATGCTAGGCATGTACTGGGGTCCGTCAGGTGGCCCTTCTCCTGAAAATTTAGGACCATCTCCCTCGCGCGCTTTGGGTTGGACCCACCCCAGATCAGTCCCATCACCGACGTCGTCAGCCGTTTCATTGCCACCTTCGACACCGGCGCGAAAGAGCAGCCTGACAGCGCCGCCGGCAGCACATTCGACTGTACAATCCGGACCCGCTTCTCGTACCGGAACGGCGCATGGCGGAGGCCTTCCGCCAGGGCAGCCGCCTTCTCCACCCTCTCCGAGTCGGACCTTTCTGTCCTATTCTTCGCCGTCGAGACTAGGGCCCCCAGGCACGTGACAGATTTGCCAAACCGCAGCAGCGCATCCACGCTGCGGAGTCTGAGCGTCGACTGATGCCTACGTCTCGTCGAGAAGGCGACCGTTTTCTGGAGGTTCAGCTCCATTCCGGTGAGCGTGCAGAACTCGTCTACCACGTCCACCCCCTTTTGCAGGGCGGCCTCCGACAGCCGCGATAGCAGCGTGGCATCGTCCGCGTACGACTTTGGGCTCACCCCCTCCGCTTCTTTCTTGACCGCCTTCATCACTACCGACAGCAGGGCATTGATGAGGATGACGGATACAGGGCACCCTTGAAGGAT
This sequence comes from Diplonema papillatum, assembly GCA_030068145.1. Taxonomy (NCBI): domain Eukaryota; phylum Euglenozoa; class Diplonemea; order Diplonemida; family Diplonemidae; genus Diplonema; species Diplonema papillatum. Next base: position 9,664 of record JAPJBO010001734.1, read on the forward strand.
ACCATTGGTCACACTAAACTCCCTGCCCACCCCTAGAGGCAGCTTGAAGCGTCTCGCGAGCAGTCTGTAGATCGCCCTCAGCGGCTTGAGAACCCGATTGTGCAACCCTAAGTCCCCGGCCAGGCGCAGCACTATCTCTCGCGGGACCATGTCGAAACATTTCCGGAAGTCCAGCGCCACTCCGTAGAGCGGCTCTCCATCTAGCAAGGCGTCCTCCATCTCGAGCCCTATCTCCATCAGGACGTCCTCGATACGGTGACCCGGTCGAAAGCCCTTCTGTCCTTCTTCGATCCACTTCTCCTGCCACAGGACTATGTCCGCAAGCCTGCGGCACGCCCATAGGCGGTACACAGCGGACGTGACGGTTATTGGCCTCGTGTGCAGCGGGTCTTGGCTCTCATCCTTCGGCACCATCGACACCAGGGCAGTTGTCATGCTCGCCGGCCAAACCCCAGTCACTTCGACCAGGTTCATGACATCCGCTAGCGCATTCAGCAGGGGAAGCGGCAACTCCCGCAGTTCAGCCATGCGCCAGCCATCCACGCCTGACGCGCTTTTCTTCGGCTTCTTCCTTAGCAGAGTCCGCAGCTCCTCCCCCGTGATCGTCCCGGGTTCCATCAAGTGTGTGTCGATGTGCTCCTGGAACCGATCCCGAAACGGTCCGTACTCCGGCTCTGGCCGGTCCTTGTATTTACGCAGGATAGCGTCCCACGCAGTGTGCAACACCTCGTCCATCTCGTCCACATTTGCAGTCATCTTCGCTCCGGTGCGCAACACACCCGACGGCTCAGCGCGACCGGCGCAGACGGTCGCTAGACATCGTCTGCTCGCGTCCGCCCTCTCGTTAAGCTTGTCTCGGTACTTCGTAAACCTGGCCGCAGATCCTTCCCTTCCGAGCCTACTCGTCTCTTCCCGCAACGCTGTGAGCAGCTGCTTCGCCTTCTCATGATCCGGAAACCCCCCTGCGCCTTGGTCGCCCACCATGCACGCTTGTGCCAGCCGCTTGCAGTTCTGCCAGCAGAGGGACACCTCATGTGGAACAGCTTCCGGCCCGCGACGTTGCGCGAGGTAGCTGCAGATGCGTTCCATCCGGTGGATGGCCTTTCTAAGCCGTAGCTGCCTGCTGTTCGCTGCCCCCGACCCGTCGGTCGCAGTGCCCGCCGTGACACAGACCCTCCTCGGCAATGTCTTCATCCCCCGGCCGGTACCCCTTCCTCTCTCTTCCACAGGGACGGCGAATGCATCCTGCAAGTACCGCTCACTGACCCGTGACCACTCGAGCCAGGCCTCTTCCACCCGCTGCGCCGCCAATCGTTCCGCGAATTCGGAGTTGGCCAGTCTCTGTACGGCTTCCCTGTCGGCTTCTGCTTCCGAGAGGTCCCACTTGGACCCCCCCTCTGTCGGGATCTCCCGCGGCACCTTAAATCGCCACACGCTTTGGCGCAGCGCTGCAATATCCAGGGTCACTGTCACGAGCCGGTGTCCCGGTACGTTCACCGCGGTGGTGACGCATTGACGGAATGCACACGCCGCTATGCGGTTGAGGAGTATGCGGTCGATCCTCGTGCCTGACGTCCGGGCGCTGGTAAAGGTCGGTGGCGGAGGCGTGTTCCCGGTGCGCGCATGGTGCAGTTCCGCTGCGTCGGACCATCCGTTCCTAAGTGCCTTCCGCAGAACAGGGGACCGATCTTCTTCCGTGTTGAGGTCTCCCATCACCAGTATGGGGACGTCGCCGAGGCTGTCTGCCGCCGCAAAGAGGACCTTCTCCAGCATGTCCTCACGTTCCTCGTTCTCCGCCCTCCCGTTTCCTGATGGGCAGTAGACATTGAACACGTGCACGAAGGTGCTGCCGGTCCCTGTTGCGACTACAGTATGGCTTACCCGGTCCGGGGACCGTAACGCCACGTGCGAGAGCGCTGCCAACGTGTCGTACGCCGGTATCGGCCTCTGTACTAGAGTGCAGAGTCCCCCGTTCGCAGCGTTCGTCGTCGAGCGACTACCGGAGCTTCTACAGAGTCTCCCGGGAGGTGGCGGACCCCAGTGGCAGCACCAATTCCGTAGGTATTCCTCCGCCTGTGCCCGTTTGCATCGAAGGAGTGTGACCTCCTGGCAGCAAAGAAGGTCGGCTTCCACCGCGTTAACCGCTACTATGTACTGCAGCATGCTGGTCACGTTGAGCGTCGCGAACTTCATCTCCGTGCGGCCGGGACCAGGGTTCTGTTCGACGTCCCCAGCTGTTAACAGCCGCTCTCGTGCAGATCCTCTGACTGATTCTTCTGTTCTTTTACTGTTACATAAATGCGTAGGGTTGGACTGTTGATGGGGGGGATGGGTGAGTGACTGTGGGGGGGGTGGGGGGGGCATTGTGGGTGGATCCAGCGTACCTTGTTCTCCTCTGGTGGGGGAGGAGCAGCGGGCCCTTCCCTCGTGCACAGCTCTGTAGGTGAGCGAGACCCTGTCGTGTGTGACATCACCGGGACGGATCCCGTGTGTCCACAGGTTCCTGGCCTCGCCCTCCATGTGGCACAGAGTGCCGGCTGGCAGCGGGGTTCTCACTCTTTGGGTCCCCCTCTCCCACTCCATGACCGTGTCACTCAGTAGCGAAACAGTCGCAACCCTCGGTCCAAGTTCTTGCTGGTCTTTATGGGGGTTTATCCCCACTCCCTTCCGGTACCAGTTGGCCAGCAACTGGTCCGGTTCCCACCCCAGACGGTCACGTATGACATCCGCAGCTTCTCTCAGGGGCCCCTCGGGGATCCCCCGCTCCAGTTTGACCGGGGGTCCGCCCTGTCGATAGGCGTGCCCCCACTGCTGGGTTTCCCTGCCATGCCCTCCCCCCAGCCTTCCCCAGGGGGCTTCCGGTCTGAGCTCGGGGACCCGGCTCAGCCTCTCCAGGAGGTCCCGAGGGATCGTCTGGAAGCTGAGCCCGGGAATGGGTCCATCCTCCCTGCTTCGGGGGGGCTTGCTCCCGGGTCTTTGCCCCTCGCCGTAAGTCGGCCGCGGATGTTGGTCATTGTGGGGGGTTTGTTTGTGCGCAATGTCGGGCCCTCGGGGTAAAACTCCCGGACGACTGAGGCCTGGCGCGTCGAGAGAGGGGGAGAAAGAAGAAGAAGAGGGTCTGCCGCCCCCTTCGCGCATTGCTGCGTGATCGAACTGCCTAGTAGCGTTGCTAGGACTCGGCAGCCCGAACGAGGGCCTCGGTCCTCCGGTGGCCCGGGGATCCTGATGCAGTCAGCCACTGCCAGCCTTCTCCCTGGTGCGGTAGCATTCGTGGCACACTCTGGCACCACACGCGCACTTCCTCTGCAGCGTGTTCTTCCCCTTCCCTCCGTTGCAGCGGCTGCACTTCCAGGCCACCTTCGTCTTCTCCACGTCATCGCCCCAGTTGTGGACGTGCGCATCGACCTGCATCTCGCCTTCCGCACTTCCCGCGGCTTCGCCTTCCATCTCGCCCGCCTTCCGCTTCGCGCTCGGCGCCACGTCCTCCTGCCGAGCCGCCGGTGGGGCATCCTGTTCCCCCTGGGGTAGCCGCGCGTTGGGGATGCGGCCCTTCCAATGCTTCGTACCGCTAGGTACGTCGCCGACCCTCACCCTCCGGATGTAGAGCGGCGTCCTGTTCGCCCTCTTCACCACCTCGGCTGGCGGGTCCGTGCTGGCGTTGACCACCAGGTTGGTGCGCCTGCCTGTCACGAAGCACTTCGTGACCCGGCAGTCCCACTGCACCGCACGCAGTGCGGCGAGCATCTCCTCCTGATGCTCACCGACCTCGCTCTCCACCAGGAACCTCGCCTCGGGGGGGCCCTGGCGCTCCGGCGCTGCCAAGGAGCCGGCCCTGTCGATGAGCGTCCTGCGGGCCGCCGGGTTGCTGGCGGAGTAGCGCACCCCGTACCGCGTCCTCGCCGCTGCCACCCCGAGCGCGTCGGCGTGTCCGGCGATCTCCATCGCCTGCTCCAGCTTGGCATCCTCCGCCAGCCACACGACGGGGTGCAACTCGTTGCCATTGACGAAGGATGGCGCGGCCCAGTACACGCCCCCCTTGCCGCTGGAGCGCAGTAGAGTCGGCGCCTCGCGCGTCGTGACCCGCACTGACACCGTGTGCCGCGTCGACGTGCAACGGTGGTTAAACCGATGCCTCCTCTCGATGGTGACCCCCGCGGCCGCCGCTGCTCTTCGACACAGCACGTCTGCTGCTCCTGCTCCCGTCGCGGCACTCTTCAGCGAGGTGCGTGTCTTCTCGTCGACGTCCTTGTACATTACTGTACACCACATGACCGTGGTCGCATCTCCCACCTCGACCTCCTTCGCGATCGGTACACGCCCGACGTCGGCTCCACCCCACTGCGTCACGTAACACGACGCCTCCGTGCCGTTGTCGAATCTGACGATCCGCTCCCGACTCTCGTCCGTCAGCCTGCCCGGCGTCACCAGCGCGACCCTAAGGTCCTTCGCCTCCATCTCCAACAGCTCTCGGTACCCCGCACCAAGCTGCTCCCCCGTTTCCTTTCTTCCGGCGTAGACCACCCCCTGCCGGATGTCTTCCGCCTTCTCCGCCTCGACCACCTCGACATGCCAGTCGCATGGCCTCAGCCTCTTTCCGCGGCTGACTCCCGGCGCTTTCACGTATCCGCCCCTCGCCTGCGGACTTCTCGTCACCACGTTCGCCCATGTCACGCCCGGCCGCTGCGTTGCGTCCTCCCGGTCAGTCTGCACGTCGCGGGCGTCGTCGGCCCTCGTCTCCTTCGCCGCCGGTGTCGCCGCCGTCTGCTTCGCAGCCTGCTTCCGCCCTGCCTTCGCAGGCTGCGTCTGCTCTGCCTTCACGGGCTGCCCCGCCGCCTTCTCCGCAAGAACGAGCAGGATCTTGACGATCCCGTACGCGGCGCTGATGTCCGCCTCGCTCACCGTTAAGCATTGAGTTCTTTTAAGTACATGAACCACACGGATTAACATGCACTAATGAAAGATAAGCCGTTAAGCAGTGTGAACTTGAAATGCAGGTACCACAGGGGTAAGCTTGCATTTGTGGTTATTTGAAGACGTCGTCCGAGGGCGATCTCAAAGCGGACGAGGACGGTGATAATAGGCTGGTGATATCCAGCTCCATACCGTTAAGCAGCGGCTGCCGGCTTATCCCGTGGCACCTTTTATATGTACATTATTGAAAGAGTAGCGTTGGCACTCTTACAGGTTCGTTCCCTCGTAGCTCGCCGGGAAGAAGGTCAGGCAGTTATTCGGTGTGTTTGTCACAATCGTCCGCGAGGGGTGAAGTTACGATGTTTTCGGGATAGCGACGGGGTTATTTAACCTTGTAACAAGTGTTAAGTATTCGTTAGGATATATTAATCTTCTAAGATCTGCGAAGAAGATCTTTGTTTGTGCGTGCCGGTTGATCGTTTTCCCATATATACCCTGTGTGTATTCAGGTAAGGGATTCTGATCAACCACCAAAACACGCTGCCTACGTCTTTTTAGCCTGCACAATACATTGAAGGGCAACCCACAAGATTGTTAGTACTAAAAAAAAACCTCCCCGGGGCCCCGAGAACAAACACGGTACCTTGATCCCAGCCGCAGGTCTGCATCTCTATGCAGGGTGACGGATCGATGGCGGAGCCGCACTCGTTCTCATCGTATCGACGGCACACGCGCGCCGCCGCGTCGAAGACGCAGGGCCGGGCGGAGCTCTCGCACAGAGCGCGGGTGGGGTGCGACTCGCATGATTCTTCGGTGCCGTGTCTGCATCGGGGCAGCCCCCACGAGTCCGACCAGGAGCACCCCAGCTGGGTGCATTCCGCCGCCGTGGACGAGAGTGTGCAGGCTTCCCTGCACGCGCCGTGCTCGTACACACAGCGGCGCGCGGCGGACGAGCACGATTTTGCAGAGAACACCGTGTCGCACGGCACGGCTGGTTCGAGGCATAGCCCGCTCTCCGCCCACTCGCAGCCAAACTGCACGCACGCCCCGAGCTCTGTTGCGGCGGCGCATCCGTCCCGGCTGGGAACCCGGGGCTGCGGCGCTTGCCGGTCTACGCAGTGGCGGCCTCCGCCGGCCGCTTCGCAGTAGCTGTAGTCCTCGCACGCGCCGCCGGGCGGCACGGCGCCGCACGCGGGCGCGGCTGCGGTGCAACCCGTCACGGCGTTCCACGAGCGCGGCTGCGCCAACTCGTTGAGGCAGCACCCGGGCTGCCGGCAGGACGGGTCGCCGGCCGCCGCCTGGTGGGCCATCAGCAACGCGACGCATGCCTGGGACCACCGGCCCGACATGCGCCCGCCAGCCCTCCTTGACCCCCCGCTTTTAGACCGTTTGCGGTCGGTCCTCCGGCCACCATCAGAAAGAAAAAGCCGCCTGCTGCTTTTTTTTCTTTCAGAGTCAAAATAGATACCAGGGAAAGCTATTGACTTATCAGGGGAATTCTACTAGGTAAAACAAACGACCCTTAGGACACCTCGGCGCGCACTTGGATCGCGGGGGAACATTTTACAATATGGCGGGCGTGACCTCCGGGGCTAGCCCGTTCGCTCACTTTCTGCGGCTAGCTCGGGGGGTAACCCCATCGTATGTGACCTCTCGTGTTTTCTCCGTTCATTGCTTGCGTCTCAGGAGTGCGTGAACGACGGAGAATTCCTGCTACACGGGAGCCAAGCTTCACGTGTTCGGCGGTACTGCAGAGCCTCGGGCCTACGGGTCAAGTGGCTGCCGATTTCCCAAACTAAAGCATCGAGGCGTGGCGCATGAACACAAGCTCGTCGAGACGGTCAGCCGCAGGGCAGAGCGGACGACTGTGCTGCCTCCGACTCAAGCTTTGCAAGCTGTGGTTGACCGTCACGTTCCTGGACCAGGAGCGGCCTTTTTCTCTTTTTTCTCAGAGTCAAAAGTTCGGTTGAAACTCCAGGGTTTTAGTTCTAAAGACTCCGGGTGACCTTCGTCAAAAAGAAAATTTGAAAGATATCCTTGTGTGCTCTGAGCGTTCTCAAAGAGCGGTGGTTGTGTTGCTGGTCATCGGCGCGGTTTCGGCCATTATCCGTGTATGACTAGTGAATTCCGCTCCTTCGAGGGGTCGCTCGGAGCCGTTGCTCCCACTCGCCCCGCGCATTGAACGCACATTTTAATGCCGCTTTCGCCCAAACAAGGCCGGGGTCGCCGGCCGCCGCCTGGTGGGCCATCAGCAACGCGACGCATGCCTGGGACCACCGGCCCGACATGCGCCCGCCAGCCCTCCTCGACCCCACGAGGGTAAGGTATCGGTATGGACCCTTGTTGTTGGTCATTGGTGGTTTTCGGCTATCATCGATATACAAGAAGCCGACTATCCTCGCTGGGCGCGAGGAGGAGCCGAGTTAGGGGGCTACTAATTAAAATTCTTTAACTCGCGATCGCCCTGGCGGGCGTCTGCTGCGGAGCGGTGTGCGGATGCACTCGTCAAAGTTCGGAAGAGGCTGCTGGTGTATGCATCTACTACGTGTAGAGGATACGCATACGCTGCTACGTGCTGCTGCTACGTGCTACATGCACCGTGCTGCTACACCGTGTAGAGGATACAGTGCTGCTGCTGTGCTGCTGTGTGGTGGTGTGTGCATGCATACACATACGTTGCTGCTGCAACGTACACCCACTAGCATGTACTGCTACATGCACCGTGCTGCCATACCTACGTACTGTATGCAGCAGCGTAGCAGTACACCGAGATGCTATGCGTACCTACGCGGTGTGTGCATACACCAACCACGGGATACCAGCAGCAGCTGTGGTGCACGTAGCAGTACATACATACGTAGTAGCATCCTATGCATACGTAGGTGTATGTATACCACGTAGTAGTAGGTACTACGTATGGAGGCGGAAAACCCGTTGCTCGATAGCTAGAAACAGACGAGTAGTTTATGGGCAGGTGACGGCTTACTTGGTAGGTCCTCCTCAGTATGGTGCCGTAGTAGGTGAAAGTCTGTCTTCTTGGTACGCTTGAAAGTAGTTCCCTCGCAGGCCATCGCTACAGATATTGCTGCATTCTAGTCATTCAGTGGCTATTGCAGGCCATCGCTACAGATATGTATGCATTATGCAATCAACTGCAAACTACCACCGTGTACCACGGTTGATAACGTCTAACAGGTCCATTGATTGGCGATGCCTGAACGCATCCAATCCAGAACCCGGTCTAGAATGCACCCATGGGAGTTTGACTCAGGGCTCAGAGGTCTCAAATGCTGTGCGTTCAGAAGGCTCCTTACTTGAACTGAAAGGGAAAGCTCGAAAGGGATCAAAAGCGCGGACAATCAGCCACAAACTGTATGGCGAAAGGGCAAAAGGAAAAAGAAAAGGGGGGGCTTCTCCCGCACAACCACGGCCACGGCTACTATGGCCGTGACGCACTGCGGGTTTTCGCAACGTGAGGGTAGTGAGGGTAGAACACCTCAAAAAGCCCCGCGCCTGGGCACGGGGGAAAATGTTTCTTGGGTTTGAAGAGCGCGTGGTGCTTGCCAGGTTATTTAACCGCGGATTTAGTGAAGGATTGTTCAGGAAACGGTCGCGAGCGAAACCCGACCAGGTGACGACCACTTCACTGTCTTCTTTGGGCACGAAGGAGGGTGTTGCAAGAACGTGTTTGAAGTGGATATTTGCTCGCGGGCGTGAAGTGCCGGCTCTCGTACGTTTTTCCCCGGCATTCTGTCGTCGAGCTCACAGTTTCACGAAGGGAGTTGATGCACCACAAAAGTTGACCAGAGTTTTGAGTTAGAATCGATTAGAGAACTTCACACAGCCTTCAGGGTGTGGTTGGCTTTTCAAAGGCCGCGGAGGTCAGCGGACCGGAGCTACCGGAGAGGGTGTATGTGCGTTGTGTGGTAACCTGATACGTGTGTGTGTGCGATGATGTGGGTTTGTGTGGCAGCCTGATACGTGTGCGCTGGCTGTTACACGAGCTTGATGCTCCGCATGGATGCTTGGTGCCGTGTGCCGTGGGCACCGCCCGCTGCACACGGGGATTCGTTTGCGACAATAAAACCTCGGAGGGAAAAAGACTGCGTGTTTATCCCACTCAAGAAAAATTCAAGTTTTCCCACCCCTCCCGAAACCCGCGGTGACCTCGCCCAAGCTCGTTTCCCCGGGTTAAGGCAGTCACAACATTCCCGACAGCCTCGAAGCCGAGGAGCTGGCCGTTCCGCAGTGGGTCAGCAACGAGGCGGGCACCACCGACTCCACCGCGGCCAAGCTCGTCACCGTCCATCTCCTCGTCAGCTTCCAGGTGCCAGGTATGCCTTTTTGGAATTGTGGTCCCGGTCTTCGGATCGTTGACGGGTCTCCGCTACCACGAGACGATGTTTGGAATTGTGGTCCCGGTCTTCGGATCGTTGACGGATCTCCGCTCCTACGAGACGATGAAGCTGTGCCCCGCTGCGCGGCCGGACGACGGGTGCCTGCACGTCAGCTGGATGCAGCCCACGCACCGGATCAACCTGCTCACAGAGTTCGACCGCATCGAGGACTGCACGCACTTCGAGAACTCCCGCTGGGAGCAGCACAGAGCACGGAGCAGCGGTGCACGGCAAGATGCAACATTTCCGGAGTTGGGGCTTCCACTTATGAAACGAAGTAACGAACGATCAGAAAACGATAGGGGCACACTTTACTTGTCCCTTCCCGTTACAGGGTAAAAACCCTGGGGGGGGGGGCCTGCGCCAGCACTTGTTGCATTGGCTTCGGTTTTCCCTCTTCCTTTATCTGTGCGCACTTTCTTCAACCTATTATCTTCATCTAACGGATAGTACGCTGCCATCGATCGGTTGTTGTACTTGACAGATTGCATTTGTTAGGACACAACAAAGAATTGTGAAAACGGGTTTAGTTAGTACGGGAATAGTTGAGTTGCAGCTTGACAAAGATGGAAAAAAGAAGGTGTTCTTATTCTTCGCTTTTTCTCACGAACGGGGGGGTCGGTCCTGCTTTTGGCTTTGTAGGTTCTCACGACTCCCCAATTCGTGGATAGCACAAACTCAAGAGGTCTAGTCAACTATTCCCTGCAGTATTGGCATATTTTCAAAAGAACATATGCCTTCGCTCTTTCGCTATCCTTTCCAAAAATTGTTGCGTTCCTTTGTGTTTCCGACGGTTTTTCTTTTGAGCAGGCCGAGTTTGGGCCCTCTCTTCAGGTTGTTCTTCTTCTTTTTCACTGGTACGTCTTGAGTTAGGGATCTCCATGTGAAGCACGGACATGTACACTGTGACAGTGACATGATCTTCAGTTTGGTGTTGGTTCGCTCATTGCTCAGGCTTACTTTTTTGGAACACATTGCAGTGTTTTGTTGAACGCTTACGCTCGTCACTAAACCCAGATTCACCTGTGTTTCGTGTTGGCTACAGCACATTTACCTCCTTTGATCTTTTGCAGCTGGCAGCCTTCTCAAGTATTTTATACAAAGCAGGTGTTTATACAAAAATAAGAGCTCGTCATAATTGCAATCCAGTTTTCGTTGACCGCACTACCCTGAGCCCAAATTTTGGACGTGGTTTCAGGTGGCAAATTTGGCAAATGATCATGATCAGAAGGTCCTACTTGGGCGGTTCAGTTTCCTCACACATGCATGTGGCTAAAAAAAAAAAAATGCCTTCGCTCTTTCGCTATCCTTTCAAAAACTGTTGCGTTGACGCATCCACACATTTCATACGGGTGACGCGAGCCCTGCGGGGGTTCTCCCCTAACCACACCCTTGTGTGCCTTGTGCTCTTTCCTTTTTTGTGTACATTGTTTTTGTGTTACCGTCGATCCCGAAGGACGATCAGTTTGGTGTCTTGCGACCTTTGTTTGTTTGGCAAGGAGTTTTGGTGACGTGCTTCAGTTAGAGAAAGAAAATAAGAAATTGAGGTGCCAAATCAGTTTGCTCGCTCTCTTACCGGGTGCTCAATTCACTTCTTCTGTTTTTTTTTTTTTTTTTGAGCAGGCCGAGTTCCAGGCCTCTCTTCAGGTTGTTCTTCTTCTTTTTCACCTGGTATGTCTTGAGTTAGGGATCTCCATGTGAAGCACGGACATGTAAACTGTGACAGTGACATGATCTTCAGTTTGGTGTTGGTTCGCTCATTGCTCAGGCTTACATTTTTGGAACACATCAAAAAAAAAAAAAAAAACAGAAGAAGAAGTGTGAAAATGGGAAGAAAGACCGACTAACTCGCCCAACAACTGACGGTCAGGCTCCTGTGCGAGGGATATATTGCGGGTGATATTTGGTTGCTTGCGGCAGCAGAGCAAGTATCGTGCTGCACGGCGGTGGTTCGGAGGGCCAGGGTTCCGCTGTTCAACCCAGGGTGTTAGCTCGGAGGTTCCAGGGGTTTGCAGATATTTACTGTTTGTGGGGGGTGGTTCTGAGGCGGTTTAGTCAGCGCTTTCGTTTCGGTGGCTCGGGGCTGACACACCTCTGCAACTTTGTCCAAAAGTAACCGCGCCCTCCAGCGCCCCTTCGCGCGCACCGTGTAAATACCACCCCCCACCTATCTTTCCTGGAAACGCTGTGTTTTGCGTTTTTCCGACGACTTTTTTTATTTTTTCCCCGGTCAACCCCGGTTTGCAGATTTAGACCGTCTAAATCTGCTACGTAAACTAATCCCCTGGTTCAATCAAATTTGCAGTCCAGTGTCGTTCGACTTTCTTCTCCGACGACAGCAAGCGTCAGAGTAGACCGCCCGAAGGCAGTTTGATTCCTATTGCCAGGTCCTCTTGACCGGCGGAAGTTGCTTGGGGTTGCTTCTGGGAATTTTGTCGAAATGACCTCCAACTTTTGGGGTATGTCGAAATGACCACCAACCTTTTCGAAACCACCAAAATGTTTTGTGTGTCAAACAATGTCAAGTTTGACAATTTCTGGAAGGTTGGTGGTCATTTTGACGATACTTGCAAACTCGGTGGTCATTTTGACAAAACCCCGAAAAGTTGGAGGTCATATTCCAAAGGTGCTTGTTTTTAGAGTGTGTTTTTTTTTTTTTTTCCCGACGACAGCAAGTGTCAAACTAGCCCACCCGAAGGCAGTTGTTTTCTTTAGGCAGGTTTCCTCCACCGGCAGAATTCTTTTCTTTTTTTTTCCCGTCGACAACTCGTGTCAGACTAGCCCACCCGGGGGTGGTTGGTTCCTTCAGGCAGAGTTTTCTTTTTTTTTCCCGACGACAACTAGTGTCAGACTAGCCTACCCGAAGACAGTTGATTTCTTTAGGCGAGGTTTCTCTACCGGCGGAAGTTGTTTGGGTTAGCGTTTTTTTTTTTTTTTTTTTTTTTTTTTCTCCTTCCGTTGATATCGTTAGTCATTCACTCTCCCTTTTCCCTACCGCTCCGATCCCTTCTCTTTCCACTTCTTCCTCTTCCGTTGCCCCCCACACAAGACGCAGTGCTGATTTACTCGAGATATCTCAAAACTAGCGAGGACCACCGTGCCGCTAACGGGTCGTCGCACAGGACCTTCACGCGTTTCGCCACGTGCCGGATCGTGTCTCTTCGTTTCTTTGCAAAGTCCGCGAGCAGTCCCTTCAGTTGTGGCGGGTCGGTGGGGTATGCGTGACGGATGTCGGACACTTCGTTGTGCGTCGCATCATCTGCGAGCAGGACGTGTTGCGCGTTGGCCAGCGCCGCGCACCGCTTGCAGGCGATCCGGGTGGCTCGCGGCATCACCGCTCGCCGGATAATCGCTTGCAAGAGGTCCACGGCGCCGGGCAGTGCTTCGAGGGAGCGGAGCGTACTCCCCTTCGTTGTCTCCGCCGACGCAAGTTCCCGTATGCTCCTCGTCGCCGTCTTTGTCCGGCTGTACTGCCACACGCGCTTCACGTACCGAATGGGGCTCTCCAGCTGCGGGAAGTCCTCTGCGGCGTAACAGCAAACAGCTCCTACCCCGTTCTTCCGATACAGGAGCTCAACGTCCAGAACCGGAAGTCTCTCCTGGAGGGCCCGCGTCGCCGCCTCATCTGCGCCGTTGATGTCGGTGTTGTCGGCGTGTCCCTTACCCCATCGGAGGCACTGCACATACTCGCCGACCACGCCTGCCACGGGGTCACCGGGCTCCTTTCGGCGGATTCGCAGGATGGCCGCTTCGCTGTCGCTGTACCACGAAACCCTCTCGGGGGCGACATCCCACCGTCTCAGCACGGTTGCCAACAGCATCATTGCCGCCAGTTCGGTCTCCGTGCTCGAGGTCACGGTTCCGCTTAGCAGGCAGCCGAAGGACATCGTTCCGAAATTGACTCCGGCGGACCCGCGCGATTCGTCCTCGAGAAAACCCCCATCGCTCGCCACCACAACATCATGCGTCAACAAGAATTCCCGGCCCAGCATCACGTCGATCTGCGAGAGTATGTCCTCTCCCACGGCTGTTTGTCGGGGGGGCCTTCGACGGAAGCCTGCTACAGGGAGGGCGTCCCTTTCTTCGTTGGGTCGGTGAGCCAGGTACGCCCGCGTTCGTTGAAGTGCCGCGTAATGTTCCACGTTCGGGCACGCGAAGCCGTCCTTGCACCATGCAAATTCCTTAATCCCTCTACTGTGGCGATGCTTCGGGAAGAGACTTGCGTGAGAAGCTACCAGCTTGGGTGCTCTTGGGTCGAAGCAGGAGGATAGGCAGTGCATGGACAGGGTGGGCAGTACGTGGCTGCGGAAGAAGGCACACTTACGTCTTGTCGAGCGGTAGACGTGGGAGTTGGTGAAGTCTACCAGGCGTGCCAGCCTTTCCAAGTTCTTCGCGTCATTCTCGCACCCACTCGTTCGTCTGTCCGCGTGCAGGCAGGCACCCAGCAGTTTTGCGCGGTTCACGGTCTCGCGGTGAGGTTCAGTGCTCCACACGAAGGGAGTCTTCGCCACTACAAGGATCTTGTCTTCAGCCAGCTCCAACCCTTTCGACGCCGACCACGATTGGAGCGCCCCAAAAGTAGCTGGGAGGCGTGACCTTGTTGTTCGGGCCACCAGATCATCGACGTACGCCCGGGTCTCTTCCCTCGGGGGGGGCTCGCAGGTGTACAGTACGAACAGGAGTACGCTGAGGGGTGAGCCTTGGAGTACGCCTCGCCCCAAGCCGACCGGCGGGGTAAACCCGTCGTAGTGAACAATCGTCACCTCCTGGCCCTCGATTACCCTTGCTACTGTCTTCGCCCATTCGGGGCCAAGCAGCCTCTCTACTGTCTGTATCAGCCTTCCGTGCGGAATCGAGTCGAAGGCGGCCCGGACGTCTACCAGGAGCAGCAAGCGCTCGTCGTCTTCCTCAGAACCCATCTCTGATTCCAGCCACTCCCGTGCATGGAGGACCACCTGCGCCGCCCCGCTTTGCCTACCGCATCCGAACTGGAACTCGTGCATCAGGACCAATGACTGTACCAACGGTTTCATTTTCAGATACAATGCCGAGTGCTGCAGTTTTGCAAAGAGAGGCATTATTGCAATTGGCCGGTACCCCCTCGGATCCGACGTTCGCATCGCCTTCCCCTTCCAGAATAAGAAAATCCAAGACACTCGCTGTCGCGCCGGTACGCCCTCACGAGTCCATCTGTTGAGCTCAGCTGTCGTTGACTCAAGAGTTCTCTCTGACATTGTTTTTAAAAACTTCGGTGAGAAGTCAGCTGTTCGAGCAGTGGACCGGATGACAGCTATCGCCGCGCTGACGTCTTCGGCCGACAACGCAATCGGTACGGCGTCGCGGGGCAGGATTATCGGTGGGTGTAGGGCGTCAGATTGGTATTTGTTCCGGAGGAACGCCGTAAAGACGGCGGGATTCTCCAGCATCGGTGGCTGATAAGGTGATGACAGGTTTGGAGACTTGTGGTGTTGCCCGGCCGCGTCCAATTTCTTTCGGATCGACCGAATCTCTGCATTTAGGGTCGACTTCAGTTGTGCGCCGGCGCTGCTACGGAGTATAATTCGACGATATAGGGCATCCTGCAGCCTCGCCACCTTCGTGCTTCTGGGTCGAGGGGGTGGGCGAGCACCCGTTTCATCGAGGGCGTCGAGCATCTGGGAAAAGGTCGCTTGGTCGAGGGTTTGGCGCTTTGTGGGGTACACCATGGCCGGAGGCCTCTTCAGGCTCTTGTCGAAGCGTAGGGACAGAACAGCATGGTCGCTTCCTCCGGTGAATCGAATGCTGCTCAAGCTCCATCGAGACCTTCTCGGCACGAAAGCTCTGTCCAGCGACGACGTGGCGTTCGACCTCGAAAAAGTTGTTCGCGACCGCACCAATTCCTGCAGATTCTCCCTCCGCATGCGGCGCTCCACCTGGGGCGTAGTTCGTGGGTTAAAGTCGCCGACAACCGCGAAGTCGGTCATGCAGTCCCGCGCCCGCTGCGCTATCCAGTCTCCGAGTCGGTCGGTCAGGGAATCGCGTTTGTGGCAAGGGACGTACACACTCACTACCCTTAGTGTCTCGCCCGCCACCTGCAGGTCTGCGCTGCACGCACCGTAACCGGTGTAGCACTGAGATACTGTAATCAGGGATTGCTTCTTGATGAGTATCGCCGTCCGGGCCAGGGGGTGCCCGTCCGCGTAGGGGCAAGTGCCCACCACCACGACAGTCCATCCGGCACGGGTTGCGTATTCGCGGCATTTTTCTTTTTTTTTTTTTTTTTGCTTGGGAAAGCACGCAAATGTTCTGGAAATAGTCGTGCTGGTCCCGAGGGCCGACCTCTTCTTTTCTCGATGCACGGCAATTGCGTGCGCTAAGAGAGAGAGACTGATCTAACGAAGAAGCCTGCTGCGGGGACGGAAGCGCTCTTTTCGCCGACATTCGGGTCTCGAGAGAGCCGCGCCGACGCAGAAACGAGAGCGCGTTGGTCGGAAATAGCTATTTATTGACCGAGAGCAAAGTCGATTTCTGGCACTCGGGGTAGCCAGATTAGGCCACGAGAGCCCGCAGGGCTCGAGTGGCAACCTGGAACCCTCCAAGAAAACGACGTTGTCGAAGTAAGAAGATAGTATTTCGCCTAACGGTAACTCCATTGCTAATACATGTCCAAAGAATCCACTCGATTCAACTCCGTGGCCTTAAAACCGCGGGGGCGAGGTGGATACAATTGACCGAGATAAGAACCAACGCTAGCAATAGCAGCAGTGTGTGGATGAAACAGGTCACACGACTTCAAGCCGGTGCAAGCCCGCAAGAGCTTCTGCCTTATCAGCTTTGGACGGTAGTGTAGTGGACTGCCGTGGCTGTAACGGGTAACGGTGCCCGCCGAGTTTTCTACACTGCTCGTGAGCTACTTTTCTTCACTGTAGATGTACTCTCTCTGATCAACCACCAAAACACGCTGCCTACGTCTTTTTAGCCTGCACAATCAATACATTAACCCCTTACGGACGGAGGGGGGGGGGTTAATTTTGGGAACACGGTGCAGTAGTAAACTTGTAAAATGACCCTTTTACTAGTAAATTTACTAGTAAAAACTTTTACTAGTAAAATTTACAGTTTTACTAGTAAAATTTACAAGTGCACTAGTAAATCTTACTAGTGCACTTGTCAATTTTACTAGTGCACTTGTAAGAATTACAAGTGAATTCAGGTGTTTTTCAGTCCAAAACAGTGATTTATAGGGGGTTTTGCGTGAAAAATTGCGAGATCGAAAACTGGGGAGGTTTGGTACCCCTCGGACTGAGTTGTTGGGGGCCTTGATGGGAATCATCTCCCCTGATAGACAGCGGCGCCGTTGAAAAAGGATGAGAGGAGCAGCGCGCACCCAACTGGAACTGTACGCACTGTCCAGCCCCTTTACCCTGAGACTTTTGTTGAGCTAGTTGACAGCTGCCGAGGAAAAGCGTCTACAAAATGAGAAGAAACGGAGGCAAGAGAGACGCACTGTGAGTGGTGTCGTGCCAAATTCACAACAGTGAAACACACTCTACAATAGCGACGTGAGCGGGGAGCGGGGAACCCTGGGCAGAAGCGGCCGCCTGACTGTTGCGAATACTTCCAGTCGGTCCGAGCATGCCTACCATTTCCCGACACGCTTCGGCACGGAGGCTTTGCCCAAGCAGGGATCTTGACATTGTTGTTGCCGCAGTGAGGAGTTCCACACAGCCCATCAATGTAACACTCGGGCTCGACCATAATAGTCAGAATTTGTGAGGTTTCGTAAACATGAAAAAGCGGACGAGGCAGCAGGAAGAGTGCTGAACGGACGAAGCGTCTTTGATGTGGATCAATATGTATGCGCCCAAGATGCCGCCGGCCTAGTGCAGATGGAAGAGATCGGCAGGTTTGCACGGGGGACCCTCGAGCATCAGAGAGCGACTAAACGCGCCACAGAGCAGCATCAACGGCAAGACGCTGCACCAACTCCGGAGGTCCAGCGGAGCAGTGCGCTAGTGAGGCAATCGATTCTACAAAACGGCACAACGGAGATATGTGGTTTAGGAGGGTGCAACGAAAAGGCCACCTCTCAACACATTCTGACAGGGGGCGACACAGCGCACCTTAGATGGTTTCAGCCGGAGGCGGACCAAAGGCCGGTGTTCGGGCACCCACCCGAATGCAGGCCCTGGACGCCTATGCGAAGGGAACCACGCGGTAATCCGGAGAGTGGCTCTACGCGTTGCCCGGGAGACAAGTGCGCTGAATGGGCAACATGGGCCCTACAAGCATACACCCCAATAATCAACGACAATAAAATGAAGCAGTAGGCACACCGCGTTCGTTCCCAACACCCCGACCCGACCAAGCAACCACCAAACCCCAAGAAGTACTAATCTCACGGCAACAGCCCAAACAACTTCCCCTAGCACCCTCGTGTGACAAGAATCCTCCAGTCCTCGAAACCCCCCGTGAATCTTCC
The DNA here is from genome assembly GCA_030068145.1 of Diplonema papillatum. Classification (NCBI taxonomy): domain Eukaryota; phylum Euglenozoa; class Diplonemea; order Diplonemida; family Diplonemidae; genus Diplonema; species Diplonema papillatum. The sequence continues at coordinate 27,433 of JAPJBO010001734.1, forward strand.
ATACCATAAGCAGAAGAAAGTTGGACCGGAAATATGTTGGACCGAAAATATGTTGGACCGGACAAAGGTTGGACCGCGGACGACCAAAACAATTGGACCATTTTGTCCGGTCCAACATATTTCCGCCCAGGCACGTATCCACTTAGGCGGGGTTGGGTCGATGGGCATGAGGTAAAAAAATGTCCCGTGACAAATGGGTAGTCAGGCGCGAGAGATGCGTGGGTTTCTTCTTGAGCGTACTAAGATCGTCGTTTATTGGCGGCTCATACTTTTTCCTTCACGGTCAGCCAACCTCGAGCCTCCTCGTTTGCACTCTGCATTTTTGCGTTTGCACTCTACCAAAGCAATGGGACAGACGGTGGACGCATCTTGGTCCACCCTCGGCACTGACCAACCGCAACCGGTCGCGATCAAACATCCTTCCACGCAAGGAAGATCTTGTGATTCCACCACAGGACCATGGCCAGTGCAACTCAGCGGGTTACGCAGCGCCGCGCAGTGTTCGGGAACTCCTGGCGGCGGACCCATGCGCGACTACGGAGTGGAGCGAGTGCCAGCCGCAAAACTGCACGAAGCCCCCGAAAAAAGTTGGCCGGACAAAAGTTGGACCACCAGAGCCCAAAATAGGTGAGTTGGACCATTTTGTCCGGTCCAACTTATTTCCGTTTACGGTGTTTGCCTTTCAGAGTTGACCGCACTGTTGCCCACGACTCAGTCCAAAAAATGGATGCCAAGCCTGTCCGGCATAAGACGCACGCAGGCAGAGATATTCGTAACCTCCTGGGCCAAACGCAAGATACCAGAGCATCTTTTGCCGTGCAATGGCGCCCATCTATTTCTGGTACCAGGACGTACCTCTGCTCTGAGAGGACAAGGACGCCTCCTCCCTCGCGCTCCGTCTGTTCCGATGTTATTGTCCCGTGTTCCCACCGCATCGAGCCAAAGGGGGGTCGTGTTCGAGTGTTCACGTTTGCCAGGGAGTGGGGGAAACCTGGATTGACGCGGTCTGCCTAAGCGCGGGGCTCTCAAGCACTGCGTTGACACTTTGCTATGCTCTCCCAGCCCCATTTTGATGAGTTAGGTGAAAAAGAAGCCGGTTCTTCTGAATGTGTGCTTCACTTGCCACAGTTTCTTCTTGTTTTACCCCAAAACACCTGCCAAAACACCTGAAATCACTTGTAAATTTTACTAGTGCACTTGTAAATTTTACAAGTGCACTTGTAAATTTTACTAGTGGCACTTGTAAACCATTTTCACTTGTAAAACCACTAGTAAATTTACTAGTGAAAGCCTTTACTACTGCACCGTGAAAAGTACTTTTTCGGGAACTTCGGGCCGCAGTCAAAAATGGGTCGCAAATGGAGAGAATGGGGGCCAAGGGGTGCATTTTAATGATTTTCGCGGCCGGTCTTCCAAATGCGCACCTCAGAATTGAACGCGTACACATGCAGAGTGACACAGGAGACGAGGAGAGATTTCTCCTCGTCGCTGCACCAAATCAAATGATCATCTCTTCACACGCCCGTTTTTCCCTGTCCGCCTTCGAGCACTCACCCCCCGTCTTTTGCTACTGTCCCATGCTGGCTGGGTCCCGGGTTTCGCGGTGGCATCTGTTCGTCACACGGGCAACAGTTTTGTCAGATGAAGGGCGCATTTGAAAGATCTGTGACGTATCTTTCCAAAGAAGCAAACATCGACCACTTTAGTTGGATATGCACTGGCTGGGTGTGGCTTGGGTCCCTGGCACGTGCCAGAGCTTGGGTTCTGTAATGAGCACAGGCAAGAACTCGAAAAACACCCAGTTCTGGCCAGGCCCCAAGTTTTGCAGTGGCATCTGCTTGGCAGCTTGGGCAGCAGTTTTGTCCGATGAAGGGTGATTTTGAAAGATTTGTGATATGTCTTTCCAAAGAAGTAAGTATGGAATACTTTCGTTGTGTCTTCATAGTTGAGATGATCTCCGCAACTTTTTTTGATTTTTCAACATATATATATGGTACACGGTGCAGTAGTAAACTTGTAAAATGACCCTTTTACTAGTAAATTTACTAGTAAAAACTTTTACTAGTAAAATTTACAGTTTTACTAGTAAAATTTACAAGTGCACTTGTAAATTTTACTAGTGCACTTGTAAATTTTACTAGTGCACTAGTAAAAATTACAAGTGAATTCAGGTGTTTTTCAGTCCAAAACAGTGATTTGTAGGGGGTTTTGCGTGAAAAACTGCGCGATCGAAAACTGGGGAGGTTTGGTCGATGTGCACTACCCCTCGGACTGAGTTGGGCAGGGTTGTTGGGAGCCTTTATGGGAATCATCTCCCCTGATATACAGCCGCGCCGTTGAAAAAGGATGAGAGGAGCGGCGCGCACCCAACTGGAACTGTGCGCACTGTCCAGCCCCTTTACCCTGAGACTTTTGTTGAGCTAGTTGACAGCTGCCGAGGAAAAGCGTCTACAAAATGAGAAGAAACAGAGGCAAGAGAGACGCACTGTGAGTGGTGTCGTGCCAAATTCACAACAGTGAAACACACTCTACAATAGCGACGTGAGCGGGGAGCGGGGAACCCTGGGCAGAAGCGGCCGCCTGACTGTTGCGAATACTTCCAGTCGGTCCGAGCATGCCTACCATTTCCCGACACGCTTCGGCACGGAGGCTTTGCCCAAGCAGGGATCTTGACATTGTTGTTGCCGCAGTGAGGAGTTCCACACAGCCCATCAATGTAACACTCGGGCTCGACCATAATAGTCAGAATTTGTGAGGTTTCGTAAACATGAAAAAGCGGACGAGGCAGCAGGAAGAGTGCTAAACGGACGAAGCGTCTTTGATGTGGATCAATATGTATGCGCCCAAGATGCCGCCGGCCTTGTGCAGATGGAAGAGATCGGCAGGTTTGCACGGGGGACCCTCGAGCATCAGAGAGCGACTAAACGCGCCACAGAGCAGCATCAACGGCAAGACGCTGCACCAACTCCGGAGGTCCAGCGGAGCAGTGCGCTAGTGAGGCAATCGATTCTACAAAACGGCACAACGGAGATATGTGGTTTAGGAGGGTGCAACGAAAAGGCCACCTCTCAACACATTCTGACAGGGGGCGACACAGCGCACCTTAGATGGTTCAGCCGGAGGCGGACCAAAGGCCGGTGTTCGGGCACCCGAATGCAGGCCCTGGACGCCTAAGCGAAGGGAACCACGCGGTAATCCGGAGTGTGGCTCTACGCGTGCCAGCTGCCCGGGAGACAAGTGCGCTGAATGGGCAACATGGGCCCTACAAGCATAGGAAGAAGGTGAGAACGCAAGCACGGCAGCGGCAGCAACACCCCAATAATCAACGACAATAAAATGAAGCAGTAGGCACACCGCGTTCGTTCCCAACACCCCGACCCGACCAAAGCAACCGCCAAACCCCAAGAAGTACTAATCTCACGGCAACAGCCCAAACAACTTCCCCTAGAACCTCGTGTGACAAGAATCCTTCAGCCCTCGAAACCCCCGTGGATCTTCCATACCATAAGCAGAAGAAAGTTGGACCGGAAATATGTTGGACCGAAAATATATTGGACCGGACAAAGGTTGGACCGCGGACGACCAAAACAATTGGACCATTTTGTCCGGTCCAACATATTTCTGCCCAGGCACGTATCCACTTAGGCGGGGTTGGGTCGATGGGCATGAGGTAAAAAATGTCCCGTGACAAATGGGTAGTCAGGCGCGAGAGATGCGTTGCGTTTCTTCTTGAGCGTACCAAGATCATCGTTTATTGGCGGCTCATACTTTTTCCTTCACTGTCAGCCACACAACCTCAAGCCATCTCGATCTTTGCGTTTGCACTCTACCAAAGCAATGGGACAGACGGTGGACG